>CATIWO010299753.1:0-25926 GCA_949673435.1 Macaranga tanarius
TAGGTTCATGTCTAATTGGCAATGAGAAAATAATATCAACACTTGATATTACTTGAAACACTTTCAAGTCTAAATGTGAAAATCCCAATGATACACATTTAGTTCTCATAAGTTATGAGTGACCCCTAGCATCAATATCACAACTACCCAATTAAAAATGAATGCATGTCAATTATGTTTGTCCTGGCTAGGAGCTCATTCATCAACAACAAACTTAGATGGCATAGGATCTTAACCCGGTTCACTCCAAACAATGAATGCCATGTTGGTCAAACACTCATCCCTACATTTAACCAACTAGAGCCACCACACACCATATACCCATACATGGCTAGCAAAGGTATATAAGCGGTAACAAACTCTAACCACTTAAATGTGGATGACCTTGTTGCCTCAGGTCAAAAGACTATATGCACCATTATGACCTAGATTGTGATCGTTGACTATAAGTGAATATCCTTACGATCATAAATCTAACGTCATGTTCGATCCACTCATCAGATGAGTATCCATATGTCTATTCTGATATCTCATATCACGTAGTATAAGACTCACTACCTCCCACTATTAGTATCACATACTAATCAAGGAAAATAGACAGAGGTGATAGTCAAATTAATATCAACTAAATATTAATTTATCGACTATGAACAATTTTATAGCATAGATACTGAATAAATTTGTCACTCATATTATCAACTCTTGATAATAAATTTATTCAACATAAATGGATTAATACTCAAATAAATAAACACTTTATTTAAATGAATATTTTATTGCTATTTAGGATTATTTACAATGTTAAATTACATGATTGTCCTCTAGGGCACATCACCTATACTAACAAGTAAATGGGTAAGCCATGTTCAAGTTGTTCCTAAAAAGGGTGGCTTGACCGTTGTGCAAAATGAGCATAATGAGTTAGTGCCTACTAGGACTATCATAGGTTGGCATATGTGTATTGACTATAAAAAGTTAAACAAAGCAACTAGGAAAGATCATTTTCCATTGCCTTTTATTGACCAAGTTATAGAAAGATTAGCAATTTTTTCCTATTTTTGTTATCTTGATGGGCTTAGTGGCTTTTATCAAATTTCTATTCATCCCAAAGACCAAGCTAAGACTACTTTTACTTGTCCATATGGTACTTTTACTTTTAGGCGTATGCCTTTCGGTTTATACAATGCTCCTACTACTTTCCAAAGATGCATGTTTTCAATATTTAGTGATTTAATAGATGATTGTGTTGAGGTATTCATGGATGACTTTAGTGTTTATGGATCTAACTTTGCAAATTGTCTAAAAAATCTTTCTAAAGTTCTTGATAGGTATAAGAAGCATGGACTAGTACTTAATTGAGAGAAGTGCCACTTCATGACACAAGAAGGGATTGTTCTTAGGCACTTGGTCTCACAAAGAGGTATTAAAGTTCATAAAGCAAAGATTGAAGTCATTGCTAATTTGCCACCTCCAAAGTGTTTTAAGGATATAAGGAGCTTTCTTGGACATACGGGTTTCTATAGAAGATTCATCCAAGATTTCTCCAAGATAGCAAAGCCATTATGCAAGCTACTTACCAAGGAGGCTATTTTTGAGTTTGATGATACATGGATGGATGCATTTAGGACTTTGAAGAAGGCTTTTACTTCATCACCAGTTTTACAACCACCTAATTAGGAGCAACTATTTGAGATCATGTGTGATGCAAGTAACTTTGTGGTTGGGGCTGTTTTGGGGAAAAGAAAAGAAGGCAAGCCTTATGTGATTTATTATGCTAGCAAACTACCTAATGATGATTAAATTAATTATACCACCACGAAAAAAGAGTTACTTACTATTGTTTATGCATTTGACAAGTTTAGAGCATCTCTTGTGGGGCAAAAGGTCATTGTGTATTCCGACCATGCTGCTCTCAAGTATCTTCTAAGCAAGAAAGATGCAAAACCAAGGCTCTTAAAGTGGATTCTAATGCTTCAAAAGTTTGATTCAAAAGTAAGGGATAAGAAAGGAAGTAAAAACCTTATTACGGATCACTTATCGAGACTAGATCAAGAGGGATTGAACAAGAATGATGATGGTGTGCCAATCAATGAGTGATTTCATGGTGAACATCTTTTTACTTTGGCTTCTAAAGAAATTCCATTGTTTGTGGATTTTGTAAACTACCTTGTGAGTGGAGTTCTTCCTTATGGGCTTGATTATAGGTAAAAAAAAGAAATTTTTACATGATAGTAAGTTTTACTGTTGGGAGGAACCATTGCTTTATAAGAGATGTGGAGACAGTTTGATTAGAAGATGTATTCCTCAAAATGAAGTTCAAGATGTTTTGATACACTATCATTCCTTAGATGTAGGCGGACACTTTAGTGCATTAAAGACAGCTTTTAAAGTACTACAATCTAGTTTTTCGTGGCCTAATTTATTTAAGGATGCTAGAGATTTTGTGCTTAAATGTGATAGATGTCAAAGAATGGGTAATTTGTCTAGGAAACATGAGATGCCTTTGAAAGGAATTCTTGAAGTAAAGATTTTTTATTTATGGGGCAATGACTTCATGGGTCCCTTTCCTAGTTCTTTAGGTTATAAGTGTATATTAGTCATGGTTAATTATGTCTCAGAGTAGGTTGAAGCAATTGCTACTATTACTAATGATGCTAAGGTTGACAAGAAAATGCTTAAGAGAATTATTTTTCCAAGGTTTGGCACTCTTAGAGCACTAATTAGTGATGGTGGTTCATACTTTTATAATCATGTTATTTTGAGGACGTATGGGGTAACACATAAGGTGGCTACTCTATATCACCCACCAACAATTGGGCAAGTTGAGGTGAGTAATAGAAAGATCAAATGGATTTTAGAGAAAACAGTTTCATCATCAAGGAAGGATTGGGCATTGAAGTTAGATGATGCCTTGTCGGTATATAGGACAGCTTTTAAAACACCCATAGGCCTTACTTCTCACCAATTGATCTATGGAAAGTCTTGTCACTTGCCCTTAGAACTTGAGCATAAGGCATATTAGGCAACAAGGGCTTTGAATTTTGATTTGAAGAAAGCAGGAATGAAAAGGTTACTTCAACTAAATGAATTGGAGGAGCTACGAATGAATGCTTATGAGAATTCTAAGTTGTATAAGGATCGTACTAAATTGTGGCATAATAAGCATATAGCTAAGAAGGAGTTTCATAAGGACGACCTTATTCTGCTTTATAACTCTAGATTGAAGTTGTTTCCCAGAAAGTTAAAGTCAAGGTGGTCGGGTCCTTTCAAGGTTGTCAAAGTTCATCCTTATGGAGCAATTGACATTGCTAATGACAAGGGGGAAAGCTTCAAGGTGAATGGTCATCGTCTCAAGCCTTATTTGATTGATCAGGTAATTGATCAACAGAAATCAATCTCTCTTTCTACACCCTGAGTCCCAAAAGGCATGGTTAAGCTACAGACCATTAAATTTAGCAAGGTATTTATTATATGTTTTTAATTATTTCTAGTTTATTTATTTTCTTTTATTTGTTCATTTTCTTTTAAGTATACACACATACACATTATTTTTCTTTTAGTTAATTTTTGTTTTAATTTTTATACTATTATATATATATATATATATATTCATCTAAAATAAATTTATTTTCTGCCTAGGCTCTGTGCCGAGTCGGCACATGCATGCCACCTTGCCCATCTGCTAGGCTTTTTCTCACGAGCTCTGTGCCGACTCGTAATAGAGACTCATCGTGCCGAGTTGGCACATGGTGTCTACTCGTGCCTTTCCCTTTACAACACATTTTTTATTTTTTGTAATTTTATTATTTTATTTTCTTAGCAATTTTTTATTATTTCATTCATTTAATTCCTATTTTATTCTACTATATTTTCTCTATTTCTTTTTTTCTTTTTACATATAACTCCTACTCCTATTTTGAATCAAATTTTGAAAAGTCATGTCCTTTCCCAATAAGGACACAACTTTTGTCATAATCTTTACAACTTTTCAATCTTTTATTCATAACTTTTTGTCCTTTGCTTTTTATGCCTACATTAACTACTAATATAAATTTCCTACTCTTCTCTTTTTCATCTACTTTTCTTCTATTTAAACATCCTATACGTTTTCATTCTCTACACTTTTATTTTTCTTTCATTTTCTCTACACCACTATTTGTACTTTTCATCTATTTCTTTATTCTAAGTTTTTATTCTTCTTCTTCAACACTCACTCGCTCTTTTCTTCCTCCCTAACCAAACCAACTTCTTCCCCTTTTCTATTTCTTTTCTTCTTAAACTCTATTTTCTTCACTTGCAATGGGAAGAACTAAAGGATCTTCATCCTCAAGGCCAATCAGGGATGATTAAGATAAGGAGGAGCCTTAAGAAGAGAATTTGCAACTCGCATACCAATCTAAGTTTCCTATCCTCTCTCATATTGAAGGTGGTCAGTTTACTAATTATAAATTTAGAGAAATTATTAGTTGCAAGTATATTCCTACCTCTTTACTTCAAGATATTGGTATGCATTATTCATTTACTCAACTATTGACTACTTGTGGTCTTAAGAAATTTGTATCAATGCATGAACACATATTTGTTGACTTGATTATGGAATTTTATACATCCCTAGAAGTTAATTCTAATGATTCACATATCCTTGAGTTTACGATGTTAGGCAAACCCCACTAACTTACATATTCCTTCATGCAACATATATTTAGTTTTAAAAGAGATGGAATGTACAATATGCCCAAGTCTTTTAATATTGATGAATTTTGGACCTTCTTCACTGATTTACCACCTCCTTTTAGACCAAAGAAAGGTAAAGCTAGGTTTATTAAGGATTTGAAGTTTTAGTTGTTGCATAAAGTGCTTTGTTGTATTGTGTTTCATAAGTCCGAAGCATTCACAATAGAAAACAAGTATGTTGGACTTATTAGATATTTAATCAACTCTTAACTTGTGCTAATCATAAGGACGTTCCTTTGACACACGGTCATGTTATTACAATCATTGCCAAATCTCTTAATGTTGATTTTGATATACTTGACTTTGTTGTTCCATGTTCTTACTTCACTAAACAAGCCTTTGTGTGAGGTAAAGTTGTAGATGCTTCTTTTTGTTTTATGCCTGCATACACAAAGTCTTGTTGGAAGGATATTCCCTATCCATATTTTGTAGGTGATCAGGATGATAAGGAGCATGCTCAAGTAGCACATGTTGGAGATGATGTTTATGAGGAAGAGCATAATGTGGGAGATGAGGAGAACTAAGAAGAAGTGCCCCAAGATGATACACCTATTCCTTCTTATCCTATGCATGGAGGAACAAGTGGCTTTTCTAGTCATGAGTTACCTATTTGCGAGCAAGTGTTGGCAAACCAAAGAGCCATGCAATAACAATTGATTGGAATGGAGGCTTTTAACTACCAACTTGATCACCGCCAATGCCGGATGAAGTACAAGATGCAATAATACTTTGCACGTTACAGTCATACCATTGAGTCTCCACCACCCTCTCCTTCGGACGATTGAGGGAGTTTTTTTTTCCCTACTTTTTCATCTATGTTTCACATTGGGAATAATGTATATTTTAAGTGTGGGGGAAGGGATGCTATGAAAGGGTTTCATTTTAGTAGTAGTTACTATGCATGTTTAGTGTTTATGTTTTATTTTATTCATGCTTAGTAGTTGTTATGCATGTTGCATATTTTCTAAGTTTATGTTTAGGTCGTTTAGGTTGTTTATGCATGTTTGCCATGATAATTTTGCATTACTTTATCTTCTCCACAAACATAAGTATGCCTCTTTTCTTGTTCATTTTGATTTTAATTGAAGTTTTACTTTTATGACATGTTAATATTTAATTTTTTATGCTCAATTGATAGAATTTTTAAGTTTCATGTAGTATAGTCTTTAAGTTTTTCTTATTATCTCTTTTTATTACTTTCAAAATCTAGAGAATTTTTAGTCCACTTTCTAACTATGCTTACGGTTAAGATGCTAAAGATTTAAGCTTAAGTTTCTTAGGACTTAGGTAGTTTAAGGGAAACTATAGCCATAATACGAAAGATTAGCATTTCAATAATAGATGAGGACACGAAAAAAATAAATGAAAAAAAATGAAGAAAAATTTATGCTTGTTATGTGATGTATCTTGAGTAAGTTGTGTGCAAGTGAGTTTGCTCCTTAATTGCATTAATTCAGAAAGAGTATGTGACATTGCAAGTATAAGAATGGAGCATAAAATGCACTCACTTAAAAAAAAGGAAAAAAAATGTGTCTAAAAATGCCATGAGAAATGTTAGTTTATGCGTGTGCTTGATTTTTATCCCAAAGGCTACTTGTGTTTTTAGATTCCTAAGTTTGAAGAATAAATATTTTGGTTAGATAGCTTGGTTAGCACTTTGAGTTTATATTCTTGATTTTGTTATTAAATAGATTGAGATAATGTGTTAAACTTATTGCTTATGCTATGAGACTTGCTTCCTCTATCATTGTTGAGCATTAAAAGTTATTTGTTAACCATCTTTTTCTATAATACTTCTTTCATTATTAGAATGACTTGTTAAGATGGCTATATTTCTTTTGGAGATGATAAAATTTTTGTTGTTTTTCCTACTTAGATTTTTATTTCTTACTTGAGGGCAAGCAAGGTCTAAGTGTGGGGGAATTTGATAGTATGCAAAATAGCATAGTGATTTAGGATCATTTTGTTGACTTTTTAATTAGATTGCATTTGCATTATGCTTAATTATATGTTATTATTGTTAGTTTTGTGTTTTCGGTGTGCTTTTATGTTGTTTATATGTTTTGTAGGTTGTTTTGGAATAATCTCAAACTTAAAGTTGCTTTGGAGTGCAATAGAATGAAGTGTGGTGATCAAAAAGTCAAAGTAGGCATTTCAGGACCTGTGCTAACTCGTTCCAGATGTGCCGACTCATGACAGCGAGCAGCCGTGCCGAGTCACTCCTCTGTGCCGAGTCATCCTCGCTGCTTGTGCCGACTCGAGCCAGCCTTCAAGCCCTATGCCAACTCGTGCCACTGTGCTGAGTCGTGACAGAGGGCAGCCGTGCTGACTCATACCCGACTCGGCACAGTGTGCCGAGTAGTTTAGGCACCCTTTTAATTTTGACCCCTCTCCAAAAGTGTACGAGTTTAGGTATTTAGGAGGCCTATAAGTACATGTATTGGTTACATTTTAAACATAATTACATATCAGAAAACACTTAGTTTATTTGTCTAAAGTATTAGTTTTGTTTAGTTAGTATTATTATTGCAATTCAAACTATCAAGAGAAGATTATTCAAGCAAGTCAAGGATACATCAGGAAGGCTATCTACATTTAAGTTCTATCTTTCTCCCTTTTAGTACTTGATATTTATTATACCTTTTTATTGTTGTTTTATATTTAATATGTACCTTGACTAAGCCATTGTTTATTAGAATTGCAAGCACGAATGAATTAATAAATTACATCTTTTATTTTATGTTATATGAATGATTTGATTTTAATTATGAGTTTAAATGTATTGTGTATGATTGGCCACCATATATGACTTGTTAATCAAAATTGTATGCAATGAGAGTTGGTACATTTTGGTGGAAATACAATTGAATTCACTAAAGGTTATGAAATCACTTGGAGACAAGGATTTCTATTTAAAGGAAAAATTACAAACCTTGCATGGTAATTTTATGGATTTTGTTTATCTCTTCAATGATATGAGAATGCTTGTAGACTCTAAATGAAATTACCTTTGATTGACAATGAGAGTTGCTTTTAAGGACTTTAAGTTTAATTGATAATGAGAATTGCATTTATGCCTTATACCATGTTTTATAATCATTTCTTGCAATCAATTGTTTATTTCTTGTAATTCTTGATAATTTTCGAATTGTAGTTCTAATGAACCCTTTTTAGACTTGATATTTAGAATAATTTATTTAGTTAGCATAATTAATAATTAATTAGAATAGTTAGAGTAATTCAACAATCTTCTATTATAATATTTTACCTATCTATCTAAGTATCTATCCAGTTAATATAAAATTGCTCTAAATTCCCGAGTGTTCGATACCCTACTTACTCTATACTTAGTCTTAGAGACTAGGGTATTATAATTTGACCTACACCATGAAACAGGTGGGGGCACGACAAACCTTGGTTGCTTCTTGTTGAATTTTGGTGGTAACGCCCTGCTATCTCTCCTAGGCTTAGGTTTGTAGTTATTTTTCAATATAACAAGTGCATGAGGCTTTTTCTCTAGTGTTGAGAACCTCTTATGAGGGACTGGTCTCCAATAGCTTATGAACCTGTTAGAATTCATATTGGAAGGTTGAGCCACATTCTCTTTTTTCTGATTTTGTTATTCAAATCCATATTAATAGGATCAATTAATACCACTGGAGCTTCCTTTTCTACTTTTATGTTTGCTTCCACCTTGGGGGTTGAGGAGAAGGTACATAGTCAACCTTCCCTTAGGAAATCTACATAGGATCGTGATGAAATGACATTTAGCCTTCAATATTCTGCACTTGGCCATCATGAATTGCTATTTCATCAGGTAGAATGTTGCCCCCTGAGCCTTGTACCTGATTTTGAGGATTTGGTGGTTGGCCTTGAGGAACTTGTAAATTGCCTTGGGGAAATGTTGTCTGACCTTAGGATAATAGTACTTTCTCTTTATGAATATTGCCCCTTTTTTTCTTACTGAACACCTTCATGGTTGTGAGTTCCAAGCTGAGGACTTGGATTTTTTTAATTACCACTAAGAACCAGATCTCCATTATTAGACTTAACAGGAGATGAATGTCTGGATTTTTTATGGGGTTGAACAATCACCTTTGGAGTCCCTTACTTCAAATGCTTCAGATAGGCTTCAATCATCTTAGTAACTAAAGTTACTATCTCCTGTAAACTTTGGTTAAGAGCACGGAAAAAATTTTGAAATGCATTGATCATTCATGCTATCGAATATTAGACCTGCTTTATTTCTTTTGACAAGATAGTTTGGGCATCAGTGCCCTCAACAGTAGTTACAGTAGTATTAGAATTTTAGCTTGAATAGCCAAAAACATGTGCCTCGGTCCAAGTTTGATCCTGAGGCATCCATTCTCCGTAAGTTTATTACATTTGAGCACCCATTTTTACAGGCGTATTGGTCGGATTACCAACCCAAAAAATTTCTCCATTTTCAAAGTTGAACATTCCATTAGAATGTATCCCACCGAGCGTGCCAAAAGATTGTTGGTACAGTTTTTTAGTTGAACCGGATTTACGACCATGCCAGGGAAGACTAATTTTCTAAATTGATAATTACTGACTTCTTTTAGATGAATGTGGATTCCCAAACGCCTTTACCATAATTTGTTTGAGTTCCAAGGAATTTGAAATTTGTATTTAATTATGAACAGTAGATTGTTTAGCTAAAGGTAATGATAAGCAGCTGAAGGTAATGAAAATAAGCCGAAGGTAATGATAAATGACCTGAAGGTAATGATAAATAAGCTAAAGATAATGATAAATAAGCTTGAGGATGTATAAATTAAAAATTGCATTCAAAAGGCAATAAGTGCAAAATTGCTAAAGCAAAAGCATAAAATTGCTAAAAGCGAGAGGAAATGGCTATTAGGAAATTGCTAAAAATTGGATTTGTTGAATGTTGATTGATGATTGTCTTGGTTGATGATTGGTTATTTTTGATGTGTTCTGCCTTTTATAGCTCAGGTACTTGGTGCAGAAGCAAGTTTCCTCTTGAATGCTGCCATAATTTCCTTTCATAACTCCTATAACCTGCATCTCTTAGATTACCTCCACCAGCTCTACAGCCCCTACTCATTTTTTCTAACTCCCTCTAGAAGCTTCTTTCTTCAGCTTAACAATTTTCCTTCTCCAAGTAACACCAAATGGGCAGGATTTCAATATTGGGCTCACTTTGGGCCTTAATTTTAATTATAAGCCCAGAAATTCATATTGGGTACAAATAGTTTTATTTATTATTGTGTGATTAATTGGTAAAAATAGTTAAAATATGTTTGATTAGGATTATATTTTGTTATTTTGCATTAAGGTAGGATTTGAATTTAATTACAATATTTAAATCGGTTTGGAAAATATAATCCTTTTTAAGTCATGATAAATATTCCTTAGTTTTTAGGATTTACTTTTTAGTTATATTTTTTATTTATAATTTGTAAATTCTAGTTACTTTTGATGTTAAATTTCATATTTTGTAAGGTTTATATGATTAGAAATTGATTTGGATATAATAAGGACTTCAAGGGATCCAAATTGAGCAAGTGTGCTAAAAGCCATACATAAAAAGTGCAAATAAGATGTATAGTCATGCTTAACTTTTGAAAATAAAGCTCACATTCTACCACATTGAGCATGAGCGTGCCGATCACTTGCACAGTCGTGGCTAAACATCTAAAATTCAGCCATCTACTGCATACACATACTAATCACTTGCACAACCATGCCACTATTTCAGAGTTGAATCCGTACTCTTACACAGCTGTGCAAGAGGGTTGCATGGGCGTGCTATCCTAAGCGAATCCTATAAAAACTCAACTTTTCAAGGCTTTTTTATATCCAACTTTAATAAGGACGAATTACCTTTATATAAGGATCTTTAGGGCATGGAATACATCATCTTATGCAATATTCATTTATCATTCTAAAAGCATTCAAAAAATACAAAAACATTCAAATCATTCAAAGATTAGTTTAGGTTTAGCATTCAAATCATTCAACTTTAATAAGTTCGTGATTTGTAGAGTTCAAGCATTCAAAGAGGCTTCAAGTCAAGCCTAGGGGATTTCTAATCTCTTCTTCTTGTGTTTTCTTTAAAATTTTGCAAGAGCTATCATAAATTATATTATTGTAATCATATATATGCTTAACTAAATTCATTATGTACTATGGTCATTTTAGTAACTTGAGAATGTATTGACTTATAATTTTTATTTTAATATAACTTTAAATTTCTTGCATATGGATTTTATTCTTGTACTTAATATGTTCAATAATTATTATGTTTAAATATGTTGAGGTCGAGAGATGATGCATGCTTTATGCTTAAGTTTAAGTTGAATAATTTGTTAAGTGTTGTGAGATCGAGAGGTTATTAATGCTTAAAACTTAGAATAAAACCTATTAACACTAATATGTGTAGAGATACTTATTAATGATTGATACTACATGATTTACCTTTATGCCTAAGTTTGGTTAATGGTTTGTTTAGTTATACTTAGTGAGGCGTGAGTTCATAAGTTGTAGCTAACAAGTGATTTAAATTAAACAATCTTATAATTGCTTGAGAAAGAATCATAAGAACTTTAAAGAATTATAAGAAATTTAATAGGTAAACATTATATACATGTTTTAAGTCAGGTTAAGGTGAGAATATTAGTAAGTTAATATATTAATCAAATGAAAGATGAAGTGCAATGCATATGTCATTGATTATTAATTGTTATTACTTTAATTTGTTTAAGTTCAAGTTAATTTTAATTTTTGAATTTAAGTTTAATTTATTCCAAAATCTTAATTGATTCATTTAAATAAGTAATTAACTAAGTGAATAGTACTTAATAACTAATTTTTGTGGAAACAATACTTGTACTTACTATATTACTTGAGCAATTCATGTACTTGCAGTTAGCACACATTATCTATTCTGTTGGGTTTCGAGTCATAGTCACGCAGTGGAAAACAAAACTTAAAACACCTAAAACCCTCACAGGATTCAAGTAGTTTAGATTAAATCAATGAAACCGAGTCCAGAATCTTACCAAGACAAAATTAAAGGCAAGATAGTTGGAAGGATGAGAGGAGGCTCACTCCGGTAACACCTATCTCGAGCCTTTATTTTCTTCTGTCAGAATACAGACGTAGCTATTAAGCAACATCCTCTACTGGTATCCACACAAACAGAACACCCAAAATGAAGCTGGTATGCTAGCACTACTTTCACTCTTTTCTCTCTGTGTGTATTTCTTAAAAGAATGTGTTTTGTGTATAATGATAAGAGATGATACATATACTTAACCCTATATATATATATATATATATATATATATACATCATAAATAAATTATAACTAGATACACATAAGAGATAAAACTATCTTATTGGGCTGATATGCCCGATATCCATTTTGGGCATGTTCTAAGTGTGTGACCCTGTAGGTTCACACAACATTGGCAGTGGCCCTGAAATCTCATTTGTAGCCCACAAGTAATAAGTGGTCTCTAGCAAGACACTATGACTACCCAAGTTATGTGAAAGTCGTTAATCTGAAATAACCTATTTCACAATAAATATTACAATCCTTTTTATCATATGATATCTTTGATTGAGCACAAGGCATGGTTTATGTCATCCTTAATAATTCAATCACATTATTTTTCAATCTTAATTAGACTGAAATTGATAACTTCTTATCAACTGAATTCAAGCACAGACATACATTTATATTCAGTCTAATTTATTGAGGGGCCCATAGATATCTTTCTTATTATCAGTGAGGGACAAATTCCTTCTCGATAACTCATATTCCTTACATGATTCATTTTATATCCAACAACAATCTATTATATCATTATGTTAAAGATAACATTAGAATATGTCAAAATATAAAACTCATTATACAGGACTCTATGATGATCATAGGTCAGAGGACTAACATAATATCATTGTGATGAGAATAACTTACGATAATTTTCCATGTAGTATTCTCATTTTGGGTCAATCCAGTACATCTTATGCAACTATGACTTGACTTTGTATACTTTATACATGATCAATAAAATATGATCATTAGTCAACCTCATACTAGTCTTCGTTCATTATTTTTCCATAATAATGACTGACTAAGGATGATTTAGAATATAACTCATTTTTATCTAAGAGTTTTACTATCAAGTCATATACTTGATGATCTTAGACAGAATTAATTATTCATGGAATTTAATATAGTCAATATAAAAAATGCCTCTTTATTATAATGTAAAATTGAAAAAGTCACAATATGGTCATAATATAATTGGCCTAGGGCACATCACTGACATGTTCTTACAAAAATTCTTCATACTTAGCTACTTTTAGTACTAATTTATGGAAGTGTCAAAATTTCATGCCTTGAAAATTATTTTTAAGTTTAATACTCATACCTCTAAGCCATCTTGACAAGTTTAGTTTTTAGGAGGAAAAATCATACATCTGTTTCACATTTTTTGAAACCATGCTATTAATAAGTTTTCAGTTTCACATGCGAAGCTTTCTTTCATTTTCTATTAAGGAAAAATAGAATTCTTAAATAGAGTAGCCTACCATGTGAATGTTATAGCAGTTAGAGAATTAGAAAATAACTTTAGCTTATTGTAAGTAAAGTTCTCATAATTTGCTAATCTATTGCATTGAACAGTGAACTCAGATAAATGTCAAATGTCAATATAATCACCCTCCCCAAAAGAAAGTGTAAAACTTAGAATTTTAAACTATTAGGATAAGAATTTTCTCTATCAACCATGTTTAGGTATGGTTAATAAAACTCTAAATGGCCAACTTGCCTGAGGGGAAGTTCATACAACTATAATAAATTTCTCATCGCATTAATGTTTATAACAAGTCTTTTCACATGTCGTTGTTGATGAACATGTGAATTTCCCTCATTGAAACCTAAAGACATGTTCCTCAAGCCTTCTCTCTACAAAAAAATCTTTATTGTTATAAAACTTTGGTTGTACAATAGGCATTAGATAATTTGAACAAAAACCTTATTAGGCAATGTAAGCTGCCATTGAAGTGACCATTATGCATAAATTTTAAGGTACCAACTACTTATTATTTTTATTGTATGAATATGTATATTACTTCTCTAGATTGACAAGAATACGACGATAAAAGTCATCGGCCTTTTAAGATCCTCTAAAGGATCTTTCTCCCCTTTAAACCACATCAATAATCTTGATTTTATAAATAGGTTAACGTTTGGCCCTTTTTACAATTTTTTAAATTATATTGCTCATTTGCTAGAAAATAATTATCCAACTTGTACTTATCTTTTCAGAAAATCTTCCTTCCATAATGTTCTTTGAGGATTTTACGAGTTTTGCATGTGAATCCTTTAGTGCTTTAAAGAAATACAGAATAACCTTCATCATTTTCTAATCAATTTCTTAATAAATAGACTTCATGGGACTTAATTATTCTTTAGATTTTTGTCTTAAGTATAAATGCTCTTTTCAACGTTCTACACAATGTAGGGAACAAAATGTTATGAGTCTATTATTATAATTGCTACCTCTTGGTCTTGATATTGTTAATATCTTTTTATAATCAAAGAATTGTGTAAACTAGAAAAAGCTAAAGTTTACTATTATTTTGATTTAATTGTGAAGTAGCTAAAACAAACTTTATTTTTAAGAAAAAAATAAAACTATCAACAAGAACATAAAAAACCTAAAGTTGATGTACTACAGGTAAAACTAAAAACTAAATTTCCATTGTGTCATAAAAGAAGTTTGAAATATTAGTTACAAAAATGAAAGTTAAATTAAACAATAACTAAAGAATGCTTCTCGGAAAGTTTCAGAAATGTAGTCTTGTTAGTGGGTGACTTGTCAAAGTCCTCCATTTTCAATAGTTAGCTTGCCTATAATGTTTTTTTTCTCACTTTTTTGCAATTTAGTATCACTATTTATTCACTTTCAAAAACTGATCAATTTTTTATTTTAATTACTATTCAAATCAATTACTTTTAAGGACTTGAACTTTATTTTTGACTCATAAATGACTATTTTTAAGTCAAAAAGGACCAAAGTTGAAAAAGGAGATTAAAAAAACTCATTTCTTCTTCAGTCTCAATAAGAATGCATCAACAAAACTATTATATTCTAAAATAAAAAAACTAGGTACTTTCCCTTATGATAAAAATAAAACAAAATAAAAATAAAATAAAATCTTGATAATTATTAGAATTGTTTGCCTTACTACTAATATTCTATTTCTCATAAGTTAACTTCATAAAACACAAATGACCTATATAAATTCTTCTATTCTATCTAATATAGCTTCCAACAATTGCAGATTCATAAAATTTATAGAAAATATTTTCACCTCTTTTTACAAAATATTATTTCTAACCATAAAGTTCAGATAGGTAAAGTTAAAAAATACTTTATAATTTGTCACTTGAAAATGTAGCAAAAAATAGTATTAAGGTTGAGAGAGAAATGAAGAAGTAAAATAAAATTTACCGCTGAACATAATTTTGATTACAAGTGGCTAGGTATATATAATAATTACCCATTTACAACTTTCCTAAAATTATTCTAACTACTTGCCTATTATTTCTATCAAATCCAAACTGAAATAGATGTTAAAGCACATGATTAGATTTTTGTTGAATATTTATGGTTTCAGCATAGTTTTATTTGAACTTTTATTGTAACTTTAATTTTACTTTTACAAATTTTAGTCAAACGGAATTCCTCAATTTTTGGAATATGTCATAAATAGCGAAGCAAATATTGTGTTTAGGTGGCTGTTAGCTTAGCTAATTATTGCTTGCAATGATGAACCTCTTGTAATAATTCTATATGTATATGTGTTTAAATGAAATGGAGAAAGTGAGAGCAGAATGACTGTGTTTTTTAAATTTATAGCTCTCAATGTTTTCTTATGAACTAATCTTTCTGTATTCTTGAGTTCTTATTTGCTGTAAACTCTTTCAAGAATTCCTTTTGTTTTAAGAACTCTTTTTTGCCTCCAATAGTGGTATCAGAGCCATTGTCTTATGGGCTGTGAGTTCAAGGCTCAAATATAAAGGAGAAAAAGAAAAACAATTATTGTTTATTGTATTCTTATCTTCTGCAGCAGTATTTTTCCTCTTTAATTAGCTTTTAAAGTTTCATTATTTTTTCATATTTTACTTATGCTTGCTATGAACAACCAAAGTGATGAAAGTTTTTTGTTTTAGTACTCTATTTTCTCAAAACAAAACAAAATTTCATGTTTTTTGTTTTTCTTCGAAAATCACATCATTTTTATTTCTTGTGTTATGAGTTCAAGTTTTGTTTGAAAAACTAAAAATGGTATGTTTTAAATATAATTTTCTTAAACATGAGAATAAGAATGGTGTTTTATTTTCAGACCTTCCAGTCTTTAAACTGAGAATTTGCTTCAAGACTCTCATATCTTTAAGTAATTTGCAAGACCCTTATGTCTTTAAACTAAAAATTTGAAAGACTTAAATCTTCAAACTTGAATTTGAGGAAGACCATCAAGTCCATAAACTGAAGTTTGGTATTTTGAATGCCCTATAAGCCATCTTGGATGTGTTTTTTCTATTTTCTTTATTATTCAAAGTGACAGCAAAAGAAGAAAAAGACATGGATTTCCTTAAGAACTACAGCTCTTTTAAGACAAGATATCCTTCCAATATGAAATCTTTTAAATTTCTAACAAAATATTTATCAAAATCAAAAAGAAATCTCATCAAGGAGGAGTTTTATGTTTTTTAAGGACATGTTTATATCTCCAATAAAAATATACTCAAAGAGGAGTGTTAGAGAATATGATTAGATTTTTGTTGAATATTTATAGTTTCAGTATACTTGTATTTGAACTTTTATTATTTATAACTTTAACTTTACTTTTGTAAATTTTAGTCAAATAGGATTCCTTAATTTCAGAAATATGTCCTACAAATCTTGTATTTAAGTGGCTATTAGCTTAGCTGCTTATTGATTGCAATGTTGAACCTCTTGTAATATTTCTACATATATGTGTTTAAAAGAAATGGAGAAAGTGAAAGCAGAATGTCTGTGTTTTCTAAATAGGATAAGTACAAAAAAGTACTATGTGGTTTAACATTTTTTCACTTTTTGTCCCGTAGTTTTTTGGTAAAACTTCAATACCTTGTGATATCTGCCGTTAGTAAATTTAGGTCAAACTCACTAACACTGTTAACTTCGATAACGTTAACTCTAATGATGTAAAGGCTGATATAGATATTGATGTGCTGACGTGGATACAGACATCAGCATCTACATTATCACAATTAACGATATTGGTGAGTTTGGCTCAGATTTACTAACGGCAGATATCACAAGGTACTGAAGTATCATGAAAAAAACCACAAGGACAAAAGTGAAAAAGCGCTAAACCATAGAGTACTTTTTTGTATTTATTCTTTTTTAAATTTATAGCTCTCTTTTTTTTCCTTATGAATTAATCATTCTATTTTATTGAGTTCTTATTTGCTGCAAACTCTTTGAAGAATTCCTTTTATTTTAAGAACTCTTTTTTACCTCCAATAATAGTATCAGAGCCCTTGTCTTATAGGCTGTGAGTTCAAGGCTCAACCATAAAGAAGATAAAGAAAAAAAGTGTTGTTTGATGCATTTTTATTTTTTACAGCATTATTTTTCCTCTCTTTTTAGCTTTTAAAGTTTCATTGTTTTTCCATATTTTGCTTATGCTTGCTATGAAAAACTAAAGTGGTGAAAGTTTTTTGTTTTAGTCCTTTGTGTTCTCAAAACAAAATAGAATTTCATGTCTTTTGTTTGTCTTCCAAAATCAAGTTTTTTTTCTATATCGTTTTTATTTCTTATGTTATGAGTTCAAGTTTTATTTGAAAAACTAAAAGTGGTGTGTTTTAAACATAATTTTCTTAAACAAGAGAATAAAAAGGTGTTTTATTTTTGGATCTTGAAGTTTTTAAATTAAGAATTTGCTTCAAGATTCTCATGTCTTTAAACTAAATTTTCAAGACCTTTAATGTTTTTAAATTGAATTTACAAGACCCTCATATCTATAAACTGAATTTACAAGACCCTCATGTCTTTAAACTGAAAATTTGAAAGACTTTAACTTTTCAAACTTGAATTTGAGGAGGATCATCAAGCCCATAAACTGAAGTTTGGCATTTTAAAGGCCCCATGAGCCATCTTTTATGTGTTTTTTCAATTTTTTATTGTTCAAAGTGATAACAAAAAGAAGAAGAAGGAGACATGGATTTCCTCAAGAAGTGCAGCTCTTTTGAGATAAAATATCCTTCCAAGATGAAATATTTTGAATTTCCAGTAAAATGTTTATCAAGATCAATAAGAAATCTCATCAATGAGAAGTTTTATGTTTTTTGATGATATATTTATATCTCCAACAAAAATCTAATCAAAGAGGAGTATTAGAGCACATGATTAGATTTTTGTTGAATATTTATGGTTTCAGCTAGCATAGTTGTATTTGAACTTTTATTGTTTGTAACTTTAACTTTACTTTTGTAAATTTAGTCAAATGGGATTCCTTAATTTCAAGAATATACAATGAAAAGTGAAGCAAATATTATATTTAGGTGGTTGTTAGCTTAACTACTTATTGCTTACAATGATAAACCTCTTGTAATATTTCTATATATATATATTTAAATGAAATGGAGAAAGTGAGGGTAGAATAACTGTGTTTTTTTAAATTTATAGCTCTTGTTTTTTCCTTATAAATTAATCTTTCTATTTTCTTAAGTTATTGTTTGATGCAAACTCTTTCAGGTATTTCTTTTGTTTCAAGAACTCTTTTTCATCTCCAACGACAGAAATTAATTCTTAGTAAAACTCCATGACTTCACTAATAAACATAAATAAAATAGAAATAGAAATAAACTACGTAAACATGAATAAATACTCTAAATGACATGCACAAATTTTTCACACTCCCCCTTAGTGCATGTTCTCGATCAATAACACCAAGATTAGCTTTGCAAATTTCAAACTTAGATTTTGCCAATGCTTTTATGAAAATATTAACAACTTGTTGGTTTGTACTAATGGCCTTTAACTCTATTTCTTGAATAAAATATTTTTTCTTTGACAAAGTGATAATGAACTTCAATATACTTTGTCCTTGCTTGAAACATAGGATTTAAATCAAGCTTGATAACATTTCCATTATTATATTAAATATGCACTGCACAATCAACCTTGCCAAAAATTTCACTCACCAAACTCTTCAGCCAAGTGTACTCTTTAGTAGCCGTAGTTGCTGCTATATGCTCCGCTTCAGTGCTTGATAAGGCAATAGTTGATTGCTTCTTATTGCACTATGAAACTACTATTGAACTAGTACTGAAGTAGTAATCAGAATCTGAATGATGATCATTAATATCACCAGCCCAATCTGCATCAGTATACCTAAGAATTTTTTAGTTTTCCTGTACATAAGCCCATGTTCAAGAAATCCCTTGACAAAATGTAGGATTCTTTTGGTACCATCTAAATAAAAAAACTCCAGAATACTGCATAAATTGAGATATTACACTTAGAATATGCAATATCATGCCTTGTAATAGTTAAATAGATTAGGCTTCCAAGAAGTTTTTGAAACTTTCTTAAATCTTTTAGTAGCTTTCCTTATTCTTTCTTGAATTTTAACTATAGCTCAATCGATATAGCCATACCATGCTAAAACACTCCAAGAGACTTCTAGTATAATTTCTTTAAGACATAAAATATCATTGATCTAATTTATTAACTTCAAGACCAAATAAGCATCCAACTTCACCTAAATTATTGATTTTGAATCGAATTGAAAGATCATTTTGAAGGCGAGAAATTTCATATTCACTATCCCTGCTAATTATTATGTCATCGACATACAACAAAACCAGTGTGCACATATATGATTCTAATTTTACAAATAAACTAGAATCTGAATCTGAAACTCTAAAGCCATAAAAATAAGATATTAAGAAATCTTACCATACCAAACATATGGTGCTTACTTCAAGCCATATAATGCCTTTCTCAACTGACAAACATGATGAGAAAATTGCTTTAAAATGAATCCTTCATGTTATTCCATAAAGACATCACAATGTAGTTCCCCGTAAAGAAATGCATTCTTTACATCAAGTTGCCATAACTTCCAAGATTTAAATGCAGCAAGTGAAAAAATTATTCTCACCGTTACTATCTTCGTAACCGGACTGAAAGTCTCTTTATAGTCTAGCCTATAACTTTGAAAGAACCTACGAGCAATAAGTCGAGCCTCGCATCTATCAAGCATCCCATATGGTTACTTTTTTAATCGATAAACCCATTTACAAATGATTGGTTCATGACTTTCTAATTTAGGAACAAGCTCCCAAATCTCGTTCTTTTCCAAGGCTTCAATTTTTTCCTGCATTTCTTTCTCCCATTATGGATATCCTTTAACTTCATCACAGTAGGTTGGTTCTTCATTTTGCATTCTTAAGAAGAAAAAATGAAGTGACAGTTCATTGGTTGAGTTGTACTTTATAGTCCTTCAAGTAATTGGCTACTTTCTTTCCCTTGTTGATCTTCTTAAAATCTCTACTTCGGCAGCTAGGTTTGTAAACGATGAAGAGCCACCACCTTTTTCATAACTGAAATCATTATTACTTGATTTTTGCACATATTGTCAACATCATGAACAAAAAGCTTAATAGTTAGATAAGAGGATGACACTTCATTAAATACAACATCCCTTGAAGTAGTGAACTTCTTTTTCTCTAGATCTATACATCTCCATCCTTTCCTATATAAGTCATAGCCAACAAATACACACTTCTTTGCCCTTGGAGCTAGTTTAGTTTGATTTTGTTTGGGAATATAAACATAACAAGTAAATCCAAAAACACAAAAATAATTGACATTTGGCTTTAACTTATACAAAATCTCAAAAGGAGACTTTTCTTTACCTGACTATAGAGGCAATCGATTTATCACATAGGGTAACTTTAACCCAAAGTTCTTAAAGAAGATTCTTGTCATGTAGTTAGGCCAAGATTATTGAGCAAAGATGTCTCAACTTTCATTCATTAACTCCATTTTATTGTGGAGTTTATAGATAAGTCATTTAACGTTGAATATTGTTATCATCATAATATTTAAAAAAATTAAATGACATGTATTCTCCACCATTATCACTTCTCAAGCATTTAAAATTTCATTTTCACTATCCCCGCTAATTATTATGTCATCAACATACAGCAAAACCAATGTGCACATATATAATTCTAATTTTACAAATAAACTAGAATCTGAATCTAAAACTCTGAAGCCATAAAAATAAGATATTGAGAAATCTTACCATACTAAACATATGGTGCTTGCTTCAAGCCATATAATGCCTTTCTTAACTGACAAACATGATGAGAAAATTGCTTTGAAATGAATCCTTCATGTTGTTCTATGAAGACATCACAATGTAGTTCCCCGTAAAGAAATGCATTTTTTACATCAAGTTGCCACAACTTCCAAGATTTAAATGCAGCAATCAAAAAAATTATTCTCACCATTACTATCTTCATAACTGGGTTGAAAGTTTCTTTATAGTCTAGCCTATAACTTTAAAAGAACCTACGAGCAACAAGTCGAGCCTTGCATCTATCAAGCATCCCATATGGTTTCCTTTTTAATCGATAAACCCATTTGCAAATAACTAGTTCATGACTTTCTAATTTGGGTACAAGCTCCCAAGTCTCGTTCTTCTCCAAGGCTTCAATTTTTTCCTGCATTTCTTTCTCCCATTGTGGACATCCTTTAACTTCATCGCAGTAGGTTGGTTCTTCATTTTGCATTCTTAAGAAGAAAAAATGAAGTGATAGTACATTGGTTGAGTTGTACTTTATAGTCCTTCAATTAATTGGCTACTTTCTTTCCCTTGTTGATCTTCTTAAAATCTCTGCTTCGGTAGCTAGGTTTGTAGATAATGAAAAGCCACCACCTTTTTCATAACTGAAATCATTATTACTTGATTTTTGTACATATTGTCAACATCATGAACAAAAAGCTTTGTAGTTAGATAAGAGGATGGCACTTCATTAAATACAACATCCCTTGAAGTAATGAACTTCTTTGTCTCTAGATCTATACATCTCCATCCTTTCCTATATGAGTCATAGCCAACAAATACACACTTATTTGCCCTTGGATCTAGTTTAGTTCAATTTTCTTTGGGAACATAAACATAACAAGTAGATCCAAAAATACAAAAATAATTGACATTTGGCTTTAACTTATTCAAAAGCTCAAAAGGAGACTTTTCTTTACTTGACCATAGAGGTAATCGATTTATCACATAGCATGCACATCGGGTAGATTTAACCCAAAGTTCTCAAAGAAGATTCTTGTGATATAGTTAGGCCAAGATTATTGAGGAAAGATGTCCCAACTTTCATTCAGTATTTATCATGGAGTTTATGGACAAGTCATTTAACACTGAATATTGTTATCATCACAATATTTGAAAAAATTAATTGACATGTATTCTTCACCATTATCGCTTCTCAAGCATTTAATATTTAAGCCAAACTCCTCTACATTATTCTTAACTAAATAAACTTTGACAATGATTTAGTTTTCTCCTTCAAAAAAAATACACCCAAATGTTTCTTAAATGGTCATCTACAAGCAACATATTATAGTAATAACCATTATAGCTAGATGTTCTTGTTGGTCCTATCAAATCTGTATGAAATGAGAAACTGAAATTAAGTTTTTCTTCAGACTTGGAACATAGTAGACATCATTTAGAAGAATGCTACTTGCTGTAGACACATCACCAACCTTCACGACACCCTCTTTTCCACCGGATGAATTCGGTCATCTACTGTAATGATCACTCTCTCCTTATCATGCTTTTATAATTCTGAAAGTAATAAATCATTGCTAGTCATATGGTGTGAACAACTTGAAACCATGGTCCAGTCCTTTTTATAGTTTATGAAGTTAACAAACTCTCTATTTGGTGATGGTCTTGCATTCACCTCAGCTCCCTTTTAAACTATTATAACACTGAAACATTGCTCCCAATTTAGCTGGTTGCCTCCCTCATCTTCAGCTCCCTTTTCAACCATTGTAGCACTGAAACATTGCTCCCAATTTAGCTGGTTGTCTCCCCAAGGGGTGAGCAAAAATAACCAAAAACCAAACCGAACCGACTGGTTCGGTTCAGTTTCAAGAAATAAAAATGTTAATTCGGTTTAAACTGAACCGACATATGTTCAGTTCGGTTCGATTTTTAGAATAAAAAAATATATTAAACCGAACCGAACCGAATTCATAGTATATTCTAAAATTTTATATATATTTATAGTTCGGTTTGATTGATTTATTACTAATATTTTAAATTTTATTAATAATATTTGTTTCTAAATACATAAAACTCTTAATAAAATTATTTACTACCAAAAAAATCCTAACAAAAAATATTTAAATATATTTTAGAGAATCGGTTTATTTGATTTTTAAAAAAATTAATAAATAAAATAAATATAAAAAATTAACATTAAAATATCTTATAAATCTTATTAGAATATTGTGAAATTATATGAATAAAATAATTTTAAAATTAAAAAAGTGAAAAGAATGTCAAAAAAGAAAAAATAACCGAACCGAACCGAAATAATTCGGTTCGGTTCAGTTTGGTTTTAGGCATTTTTAAACCGAACTGACATTTGACACCGTTAGTGGGTTCTGTCAACCAGGGGATCAATGTCACCATTCAAAAAGTACAGGGGCTCAGTGTTACCGTTTCAAAGTTCAGGGGTTCAATGTCAAAAAACATGATAGTTTAGGGGCCTAAATATATGTTTTGCCTAATTTGTTTGTCTAACCAGCTACGTGAATACATTGATGACACAGAGGATTATATCAATATCCAGGTAAAGCCATAGCTGCGCTTAATATTATTCAGTGTTGAAGGAGGTCTTTAATAGCTTTGCAGTTTCTATCAATTTTAGCTTGAAAGTTTGTAATGCTCTATCTTGTTGCAGCTTGACAGTCATCGAAATCAACTCATTCAGGTACAACCTTGGAATATATTCTGTAATCTGTTTCAATATTTGAACCAAATGCTTGAAATAGTTTCATAACCTTTTTTTTTTTGGTTGAAAATTTATGTGGCAGCTAGAGCTCTTCCTGTGTTCAGGAACTGTGTGTTTGTCTGTATATTCTTTGGTGGCAGCAATTTTTGGCATGAATTTGCAATATACGTGGAGGGAAGGTCATAGTTACATATTTAAATGGGTATGTGTATAATGCTTCAACTTCAAACCAAAAGAACATTTTATCAGAAACTGAGCAAAGATAATTTTTTGCCTGTAATTTTAGGTGGTGATCATCACAAGTATGATGTGTGCAACCCTATTTGCATCAATAATTTCATATGCTCGACACAAAGGTCTTGTTGGGTCACGAATTGATACACATGTACATAACATATAAACCTGCAGACACAAAGGAGCGATACAAGACAAAACCTTCAACAACTGGATCAGCAGGCCCAGGTGCCAGTTAAAATCAACCAACAAAAAATAAAAAAAAAAGTAATGCCATATCATGTAGTATCATTTTCATGTAAAAAATAGCATTGAATAAAATGGGTCCTAATGTAATTAGTCACTGAATTCAGCCATAAAGTGCAATAAAGCCTATATATAGGCATGTGGGTTTGAGATAAATCCAAGAATTATTACTGTTATTTTGCTATGATAGAAGGCAGATAAGGTTCAATTTATGGTGTGTACAACTACTACATTTGACATTAGCAGGTGATATGCCCTACTGCTGGGGGCCAATTAAATTGGTTTCCATGCAGATTGCAGAGGGCTAGGCAGGTCCCCCCATCAAGCACTATTGCAAAAAGAGGAGCATGCGGCCATTGATTACTAATATATTTATATGTGATCATCTTAACATGTTTTTCAACAATTTTTTCTCAGATATTCATGCCCCCCATTTCTTTTATAGCAATTCATTTTGTTACAAAATGATTGCTTTCGTGGATCCATTACAAATATTTGGAGCAAATATTCAGCAATTGCAATTATGTTGTCTATGAGGAGCTACCTACCAGAGTTTGCCCATAAGTAAACTAAGCTTGACTTTTCACTTAATGTTACAAGCCAGATTACCGTAGTAACTGTTTTTCACCAATGAATTTCACAAATTAACCATCAATAATTCAGAGTGTTCTTAAAAAAAAAAGTGACTATTTGATGCAGGACGCGTTGATGAACAAGCATGCCCATTCATGGAAAATTATGAAAAATTACGGTAGTGGCAGTTTTGTAATTTCGGGCAACTTTGGTGGGCCAAGGATCAAAACTCACTAAAGTGAGGTCTGCGTTTTTTGGCCAAATTCCATCGTTTAGGACCCGAAAATGCAATTTTAATATTTTTTTTCTATTTCGATAAAGTTTTATTTTATTGTTTTTTAGTAGGATTTGGATTCTTTTTCCCTAGTTTGTTTATGGTTGTTTTAGGGTTTACCTATTTAAAGACTTATTTTATGTTTTGGAGGAGGAGTTTTTGTTGATTAATTGAGATTTTGTTTATTCCAAAATTCTGTGAATTTTGTTGCCTATTTCCTGAATTTGAGAATTGCAGGTTATAGAAGATTTTCAATTGGTATTCGTGCGCGAATCAACAATCGTTAATATTTATTCTTTGACAGCTTCCGCTACATCAGAAGATGCTATATAAAGTCAGCAATTTAAAAAGCTATAAATATATGATAAGTTTCTGTTCAAAGTTGAGCAAGAAAATCAAATGTTATTTTGAAGATGTATCAAGAAACATTTACATGACCTTGCAGCAGCTTCTAGTTCAAGAATATTCTTGATATATCAATATCTTATAATAACTTTTATATCCAACCCTCCAATAAATGTCTCTGCTGCAAGATACCAACCATTTTGAGAACAGTATCATCATGATTCATCAGGAAACAGTTCTTTATTAGAATCTGAAGAGAAGATGCACTCTACTTGGAATCAGGAAAAAGATGCAATTTAAGATTCTATATATTAGACTAGCCACAAAACACCGTAAAAATGAAAACTTCTTGAAACCACTATAACCAAATGAAATGAGCAATGGTGCACATTCATCATACGCAGCATCTCAA
>CATIWO010299881.1:0-15273 GCA_949673435.1 Macaranga tanarius
AAACTTGATTCATTTTCATTGATTCTATTTCCTCTTCTAATGCAACTTTCCATTTTTCCTTGGCAGGACATTTAAGTGCCTCTTTTACAGTTTTAGGTTCCTCATCATCATTAAGAGTGACAATATAAACTTCATTCTCAATTGGAAAATGCCTTTTAGGAGTTTTAAATCGTGTGCTCCGTCGTAATTGAGAATTAATACTTTCACCAATCAAAATTGGATCAGTTTCAATATTATCTCTCCTACTCATTTGAGATAGTTGAAGCAATTCTTGTATGCTCCCACTATCTAAAATCGGACTAGGTACCACATTTTGTGTGTTAGCCATATGTTGACTTGTTCTAGTCTCATCATCATCATCCATCTCAAATAAATGATGATCTTTGTCAACATCATCCCTTATAGGGAAATAATTGTCAAGGAAAGTAACATCACGGGACTCTATTTCAGTCAGTCTTCTATCAGAATCCTCACCAATGAACACATAACCTTTTGAGTTTTTAGAATATCTTATAAAGATACACTTCTTTCCTCTTGGTCCTAATTTACTAAATTTATGGAAATTATCAAGAATGTATGCTGCAGATCCCCATGGATGCAACTCATTCAAGTCCGGTTTTCTACTCGTCCACAACTCATAATTAAGGGTGTGCATCGGTCGGTTTCGGTCGGTTCGGTCAAAGAACCACCAAAACCGACCCAGGGATACTTCTGACTGAAACCGAACTGAACCAGAGAAAAACCAAAATGAATCGGTTAACCGATTTATTTTTAAATAAAATTTTTATTTTTTATTTAATATTTTATAATTTTTTTAAGCTTATTTTTTTAATTATATAACTAAAAAAAATATTTTTATATATAATTTTTTCTAATTAATATATTTTATAATAAATATTTATAGGTGTCGGTCGGTTCGGTTATTTTTGGTTTTTTAACTTCAAAACCGAAACCGAACCGAACCGGTCGGTTATCTATTTTTCAAAACTGAAACCGAACCAAACCTAAATATAACCGACCGAACCGATCGGTTCGGTTCGGTTATTCGGTTTTCGGATTTTTTTGCTCAGCCCTACTCATAAGGTGTAGAGGAAACTGATTTAGAAGGAACACAATTAAGTATATAGGCAGCAAATAATAAAGCATCACCCTAATAACTAATTGGGAGATTAGCTTGTGCCATCATAGACCTAATCATTTTAAGCAAGGTTCAATTCCTTCTCTCGGCAACACTATTTTGCTGTGGAGTTCTAGGAGTTGTTAATTGCCTTACTATTCATTTTTCATTACATAATTCTTTAAATTATTCAGATAGATACTCTCTACCTCGATCAGTTCTAAATGCTTTTATTTTTTTGTCTAATTGAGTCTCAACCTCGTTTATATATTTCTTAAAGCAATCTAATGCTTCAGATTTATGGGAGATCAAAAAGACATGACCATATTGAGTGAAGTCATCTATGAATGTAATGAAATATGAGGCTCCATACCTTGCTTTTACACTCATTGGTCCACATATATCAGAATGCACTAGTTGCAATGGATATTCAGCTCTTGTGCCCTTTTCAAATGGTTTTCTGGTAGCTTTTCCTTGTAAATAAAATTCACAATTGGGCAATTCAAATTTTGTGTTTGATCCCAAAAGACCATCATGAGCAAGTCTATTCATTCTATCTTGCCCAATATGCCCTAATATAGCATGCCATAATTGTGCATCCACATTATCATTACTAGATTCAGTAAACAAAGAAAAAGAAACACCACGATTACTATTACAATAGTATGTGTTCAACACCATAAAACCATCCATAATATATCCACAACCATAATAAACAGTACCATGGGTAATCTTAACACATTTACCTCAAAAATACAAACCATATCCTAACTTTAATAAAGCAAGTACAGAGACCAAATTTCGTCGAATGTCAGGAGCATAAAGAACATCATGTAGGTACAGGATTCGGCCTTCTTGCAAATCCAATTTGCATGTGTCAATTCCTTTGACTTTAGCTCTTGCATTATTAGCTACATATATCCACTTTGTTCCATTTGTAATTCGACAAAATTCCACAAATTCATTTCTGTCTCTAGCTACATGGTCCGTGTAGGGGTGGCCACGATTCATGAACCGGCCGGTTCCGGTTCGGAACCGCCGGTTCACGGTTCGACCCAAGGTGGAACCGAACCGGAACCGGGTTAACCCCGGTTTCGGGCCGGTTCCAAACCGGCCGGTTCTGGTTCATAGTTCCGATTTTTTTAGTTCGGTTTTTACGCACTGTAAAAAAATTGTATTATTTTAGAAAATAAAATATACCACGAGTAAGAGAAAATTATGTAGAATTTTATAAAGAGTTGTAACTTGCATTTTTTGATTTTTTGACATAATTTATTTTTTCCATAAAATGAACCAGAATCGGCCGGTTCCGAACCAAAACCGCCGGTTCACGGTTCCAGAATGGTGGAACCGGCCCTGAACCGGTCCCACCCTCGGTTCAAGGCCGGTTCTGGTTCGATTCCGGGCCAAAACCAGCCCTTAGCCACCCCTAGGTCCGTGGCTCCTGAGTCTACAGTCCACATCGGATGAGTTTCAGTGAGTAAAACAGTAATAGAAATAAAAATTTCAGAAATATAGCTTCTTTGATAAGAAGTTAGATAAGATAATACCTTTTTAGGCTTAGTGCATTCATGAGAAAAATGACCCAGGTTACCACAATTGTAACAAGTCACTTTAGTCTTATCCTTTCTTCCAGCACGCTTTCCTCTTTTGTGTTTAAACAACTTACTTCCTTTCTTTGGTCCACGTTCAGTCTCACTCATTTTGCCTTTGCCTTTCCAATTATTATTGAACCTTTTGTGCTTAAATTCAGAAGCCTTCTTGGAACTTGATTCAGCTACATATGCATGTGCATTTGGTTTGGCAGCCTCAAGGCGCTCATCTTCCAATTCTAAGTGGCACGCAATATCAGCAAAGGTTGTAATATTCTTATTATGAGTCATATTCACTTTTATATGTTCTTAGCTATCTGGGAGAGATCGGATAACAACTTGAACTTTCTGTTCATCAGTGAGGTTATGCCCAGCTGCTTTTAGTTCCATGATCATGTTTGACATATCCCTCAAATGTTGTTTCATGGGCTTATTAGGGATCTTCTTATAAGTGTCAAACTTAATGGTCAGCTGCCTCAGTTTGGAGACAGTTGTTCCTCCAAACTTTTCCCTTAAAGTGACCCACATTGCATTGGCAGTCGGATACTGCTGGTACTCATATACAAAATCATCATTCATGGAACTTATAAGAATTTCTCTAGCAGTGGAGTCCTTCTTTTTCCAAGCATTGACAACAGCCATATCGCGCCTAAGTTGTGCATTATTCATATTTTTCTCACCAGCCTTGGGCTCTTCCATAACATTGTTAACAGTCTCCAAAGCTTCTTGCTCTTCAAGGACATATTGCATTTTCAAGAGCCATATGTTGTAATTATCACCATTCAATTTCTCACCCTTATTTAGTTCAGTTATAATATTCTTGGATGCCATAGTTAGTCACAACTATAAGAGACATGATAAATGCAATTACTTATACACATCATAAAGTCACAATTTCAAATTAAATTATTAAACATTTTCATATAAATCAAATGAGAAAGTTCACTATGTTCCCAATCATCATTCTTTTCAAATGTCAAAATTTAATAATTTAATTTAAATTGCGCCAATCATAATTCTAGATGAGAATTCCTTTGAATTCTACCAATCATAGAATGCCAATATTATGAAGTAATAACATAACAATTCAATAAGTCACAATAAAATAAATACTTCATAATACATACATAAAACATATGTTTAATACATAACACATGAACAATGTACATAACTACACAACAACTAGTTATACTTAATTTCCCTTAGAATTGAATCTTCAAAGTTTTTCTTATCCAAAATATTTGGAACTATTTTATTCAACCAAGGAAAATTAGAGCTATAACCTTTTGAAGTTCTAATGTTTGGACTAATATCAAGTTTGGAGGTCCTATTCAAATTATTCCAAGTGTTTTCCTCAAAAAATAAGTAAACTAAATTCTCATAAGACATAGTTTTGTCACTTAACATTTGATGATTATTTGTACTTGGATCCCCATAAGCCTTATAATTTCCTTTTAATCTACACTTTATCAGACTGTCTTAAAAATCACCAGATAAAGTGTATAATAAGAAAATATACTTATAATTATCACTTAACAATTTTCCTTTAAAAGTTATTTCTTAAAGCATATGGTTGACAGTTCTGACATGTTCAATCAAAGTATGCTCAGGCTTCATTTTATATCCAGCGAGATTTTCTATCAACCGTGTAAGTCTTTCTCTTTGTTCTGCAGTTCTACAGACTATAGGAGTACTAATAGTCCGAGCTCGATTAGTATCAGGTCTATTTCTTCTAAGCTGTCTATAGCGTACAAGTCACAACAATCTCTTCATGCGTGACATGTTCCTTAAAGACATTAAAGAAAGAACAAAAAAAATATTAGACAGTTAATAAATCTCAAGTGAACATGTATATACAAAATGCATATAGACCCATAATATGAACTCAAAACATAATCATATATCAAATAATACACGTAGGGGTTCTCCTTAATTTTAGAAAATTTTCAAGACCGGAATCATAATTTTTGAATATACATACAATTTATTATGAATTTTTCAATAACAATTCAATTAAAAATTATATTTTAATTACTAAAATAACTTAAAAAATTAATTTTCATACTTCCAAAAATTAATTTTCTCCCAATGGATCTCAACTCCATCAATTATAAATATTATAAAATTACTAATATTTATTCAGAATTTTTCTTAATCAAAATAATTTTATTTTGAATTTTCTTTTACTTAAAAAAATTATAAAATAAATAATTTACATATCAAAAAATTTATTTTAATATATAGAAAAATTATACAAAAAATATGGAGTCCAGTGGTGGTGGCAGAGTCGAAAACCGCCGCTCGTATCTTATTCATGCGCCCCCATGCGCCACTTACGCGTGTGGGGCTGTTTTGGTTGGCTGCAAATAGCAACCAGCCGAATCCTACTCGCGCGGGCGGCGCGCGCAATCCACGCGTCGCCTTGGAGATGGATCCCGTCTCTGAAAATTTTTTTACCCCCCCTATTTTGACTGTTCTGAGTTCAATGGTGCAATTAGATTTTAATTTAGACACCAAAAAGTATGAGTTTGAAGTTCAAACTCTAGTTTTGGGAAGTGAATTGAGGGGTCATCTTCAACCTTAGAAATTTATTTAAGTCTGTAAATTTTAGAAAATGATTTTCAAGTAGGCAACTTTGATCAACCATAATTTTCTCTATACTCAACTAAATTTAATGTTCTATATACCATTTTAAAGCTTGTATTACGACTTTAAATACGTATAAAAATTCATCACATCAAATATAGTATGCAAGTTCAAAAATAGGTATAAAATTGCTATCTCAACCATATATTAAAACATAAATTTCAACCATATATCAATATCAAAATTGAATTTAATCAACCAAAAAACATGGGAATCATCAATATAGCTTTGATACCAATGTTAAAATGCGGAATTATAAACAGAAATTACTTTCCTCTTGATGAATCCATAATGATGATTGAAATCCTTCAACACTAGATCAAGTGTTAATCACAAAAGTAAAAACACTATAATTCACAACCCTATTTACTCTAGATTTATGCTATTGATTTATGGGAGAGTTATTGTACAGAGAGTTTTCTTCTTCTTTTTTCTCTATGTTTTTTGTTTTGTTCTTTCTTTTTTTATTAGTTTACATTATTTTTAAATAACGTATATAGGAGCAACTGCCTATTGGCAGTTGTCTCCTATTTTTTTTATTGAACCGGGTCGGGTCAACCCGTTATGAGCGACTCAGATTCAAATACCAACAGTTTTCAACATAGGTTTCCAACATTAGTGACTCCATATATTTCTCGTTCTCTATATTTTTATAAGACTGAAACTAACAAAAAGCCTAACATAGTGAACTTCCTACTCCATGCATTATACATAACTCAAGGTTGCATAGCATAAAACTTTCTACAAACAGGTATAAAAATAAAAGAAATAAATGAATGGTAGCAGTAAGATAAGCTCTTAAGGATGTAAGATTTCACTTATATAATCTTCATTGCTTTTAGTTAAGCAATAATTAGACCATATCTATCATAAAATGATACATTATATGAGTTCTAAAAATCAGACTTTGACATCACACTTACCAGTTTTTTTGAATGCTCATGATGGCTTATAGATCCTCCAGTATGTGTGAAAATTCCACTACCATTACTTTAAGTTTGACTCAATATATTTTTCTTGTACTGCTCTGCCTTTGCTAATAAAATTAAGGTCACTCTAATCTTCTTTCCATTTCTTCATGACATTTTCTGAAATATATATAGGTTTCTCATTCAACTTTCTTATATTATAGAGAAATTCACTATAATGTATTGCTACGTTCTTCTTCCAAGTATTCTTAATAGCAGCAACATCAATTGAGTCATCACATAAGATATATTTCTACAAAATAAAAAACTAAATATTAGTTACTGTTAATAAGTCCACGGGCTCGGAGAGTGTTGGCCCAGGACACACACACGTGGACTAATAAGTAGGGTTGAGCCCATCTAACATAAAAGTAATTGGTTTATGTTAATACCCAATCTACACTACTTATAAGCCACTCTAACTCTTTATACTTTTTCAATGTGGAATATATTCTCCAATACTCCCCCTCAAGTGTAACTGGGTCTGGACCAGTTACACTTGCCAAACATAAATGGGCCACACCCAATGACTCACAAAGTTACAAACGGGCTGCACCTAACTTTAGGTCTTAAACACAAGCCCAGGATCACCACTCTGAAACCATGTTAGCAAGTCCATGGGTCTGGAGAGTGTTGGCCCATGCACACTCATGTGAACTTATATGTGGGGTTGACCCCATGTAACATAAAATCAATTGGCTTATATAATGACCCAATCTACATCACTTATAAGTCACTTTAACTCTTTATACTTTTCTAATATGGAATATATTCTCTAATAGTTATTATTATTATTATGGAAGAGTAGAACAAAAGAAAGGAAGAGTTTAAAGAAATTCCATAACCAGTTTTAATACAATATAATTAATAAGAATAATTTAAAGTCACATTATCCTAGTACACAAAAATGAAAAATAAAATTATGAGCCACAAAATTATTATTATTCCTAATCGATGAATGAATTGATGCAATTAATTTAAATAAATTACAGACCTTAAACTCTTCAAAGTAAAAATCCTTAGTCTCTTAAGAGACGCTCTTCCATGAAGAACCATTAACATCTAACTTTTCCTTAAATATCTTTATGATCATACGTAAGCATTTTAAAAATGGGAATAATTTGCATTATGAGAAATGAATGAAACACATTCCAATAATAACAATAATAAAATTACTAAACTAACTAAGGGTAAATTATAGATCATATACTTGTCATTATATAGTGTGACTTAAAAGCGCCCGTTTGTTTGAGGTTGTGTATATGAGGAATTAGAGTTAGCCTCAACTTGTTATAATGTAGGAAAAGGCATAGATGTGGCTCTAACAGCATTTGAAGCAACTTTAGTTAATTTGTCATCTATAGTTGATGGGTTTATAGAAGAAATTGGTGTAGGCGCAGTCCTAATTGCATAATTTGCTTACAATCCAATAGTGGAAGGTGGTGTGGAATCACCATGATGTCCCCCCAATTGTCTACCACCAGGAATTCTAACTCTTATATATATTCTGTGACCTCGACCTTTAGCTGTGTCTACAAATGTATCAAATAAAAAGAAAATTACATCAACCTTTTCTTTTATATATTTGTAAAGAATTTCAGATTTCTTTATAAGCATTTGCATATTGATGTAATAAGTAGACAGGATTTAGAATGAAATATGCTTAATTGCTTCTAATAGAAATATGCTGAGAGAAAATAGTTTCTAAAAACAATTGGGTTGCAAAAGCTGTGATGCTAAAGAACATGTGATATGCATAACTTGATGGATTTTTTTATTATTTCTCTAGCTACAATGTAGTAATGTATAGTGTTGAAACTTCAGACACTGCTAACTCATTTTAATGAAGTTGAAAACTGACTAAAAAAAGTTGTAGCGTAAAGAAACAAAATTGTGCTAATAAGAGAAGTTTGGCTGGTAGCATTCAAAATAAGTAGCCAAAGTAATTTTAGAATTGGTGGGGATGAATTATGCTATATAATGTGATACTTGAACAAAATCACATATTTTCATATCATTTCCCCCATTAACGTATACAATATGAGGTTTTAGCTATCTGCCTATTCTACAAGAGGTCGTATTTATTATTCAGCTGTCTGCCTACTTTATAAGAGCTTATATTTATTATTCAGCTGTTTGCTTACTCTATAAGAGGTTGTTCCTGTTATTCATTCCCCACAGTAAATCTAGTTCAAAGCAAAATCCCAACATCACCCTTACACCATCATAACATACAAATACTTATTGAAAACTAAAATCATAGCATTATGGGTGGGCTGATTAAAAAAAGGCTTTATTCCATCATGAACATTCAATTGCTCATCTTTTAACCTCTCAGAACATGATGCTCTCATTACTTATATACAATACCGATCTTTTGGAGAATGGGCAATGGGTTAGTTGACAACAATTACCTTTCGATAGTGTATTCCAATTAAACTCAAATTATTTAAGTCTTTGCTTATTTGATGGCCATATAGTGTTTAAACATTTGAATTTTTGAAATTCATTTCTGAACCATATAGCTGAATAAAATTGTGAATATTTTGGAAGCTTAGATATGTATGAGCCTTTACTTACATCTAGCAGCCAAATCCTAAATATTCATCACCACATACACAGACTTTAATATTTTAACTAGTATGTAAAAATTAAATAACTTAGTATGGACTAGATTCTCATAACTTTAAACAAATTGATGTATCAATCATTTAATATGTGCTCCAAAATTAAGTATATGTAGTGGACCTTCAAAATCCTACTTAGCATATTTGTCCAAATTATTTCATTTTTTGTTGTTAGAAATAACTATATAAATATTAACACTAAGCTAACTAACCAATAACCATCCCAGGCCATAAGATCTCCTTCAAGAAATGGAGATATGCATAACTTGATGGATGTTTTTTTTATTTCACTAGTTATACTATAGCATGTATAGTGTTGAAACTTCTACCCACCATATCATCTTGACAGAGTTGAAAACCAACTAAGAAAAAGTTGTAGTGTAAAAAAATAGTATTTTCTAATACAAAAAGTTTGGCTACGGAGCAATAAAGAAAGAGCTGTAATGTAAAGAATTACAAGAACTCTTATTTTATGGTAAATCATAAAATTTAGCTATAGAATAATAAGCCATACCTTTAGAAATGATTTTAGCTGCTAATATCCAAAGAATTCTGAGATGTTCTATTTAATATCTTAAGAATTTGTCAATTGTGGAATTCTGATGTAAATATTTTCATGAAACAAAATTTTTTATGACATTGAACATATGGTAAACATCCAAGATTAGGCAATTGAAGGACCACCTATATATATTAAAATCTCCTTAATACATCCTCAGATTTTCATATACAATCCACTCATTATTATTATTATTATAAACTTAGAGGTAACCCAAAAGACCATAGATAAAGTTTATTAGTGCAACCTCCTCTATACACCAGGTGGACACCCAAAATAGATCCTACGAGCTACTGCTGCTGAAACTCTACTGATCTGAAAAACATTTAAAATAAGAGTGGTGAGTACAAAAATACTCAGTGAGTGGATAGTTAAAATAAGTGGGAACATTAGTTGCTTTTTGTGATAACTATGGTAAATATATATATATATATATATATATATATATATATATATATATATTTACATATTTATATATATATAAACTACTTTAATAAATATTAATAAACTATTGAGATAATACTTATGATTAATAGTAATCTAAATTTTGCTAGTAACTGAAATACTGTATAAGTGTAGCTATACAATTGCTATAAAACTGAATGAACATTCATGATCATTTTAATCCATAAACTTATCAAATGTGTAACCAAAAGATTATGCTAGATTACTGATACATTAGGCGCAATGGTAATGTTGCCAGCCCAAGTGTATATATATATATATATTGCTGGTCATACACATACACAGAGTTGCCCCCCAAGGGGTAACCACTCGATTGTACGCCCCAAGGCTATATGTATAACCAAGCGCTGTCCCCAAGACAGTTGTTAAGTAATATTGTTGATATAAATATATAATAATAAGCTGAGATAAGACACCAGTCATCATAGTGTAATCTAAAGTGTACATATCACGAGTGTATAGGTTTGCTTATAAATCAATCATTCGTATTTATCAAACTGCTAAGCAAACATAATTGCTAAATCGTAAAGCTGAAACTAGTATACTGCTGAAATATAATCATTTTATAAAAATATTAAACATATCTTTACTTTAGATTGCTTTTACGATATCAATAATAATTATATGCTATATGTTCCCAATTTTTAATATAAAGGCTAAGTAACTTGTTAAACCATATTTGCAAACTAATAATCGATAAAAGACTATTTGTAAGAAAACATTATTTATTGAATCATAAGAAACATTTTAATATTATATATATATATATATATATATATATATATATATACTTAGTTTCAAAACTAATTTTATATACATATAACCACTCACCTGGCTTGTTAAAGTAAAAGACTAACTATTCGGCTCTGACCTAGGCTCTACAGTTGGAACCGAATTTGCTCCTTAAATGTTCTTTATATTCCTCCTTACTTCGAGAATATACCAATATATCGTCTATGAATACAATCATAAATCTATCCAAGTGTTTTTGAAACACTCTATTCATGAGGTCCATAAAGGCAGCTGGTGCATTAGTTAACCCAAATGGTATAATAAGAAACTCATAATGTCCATAACGTGTCCTAAAAGTCATCTTAGATATATCTATCTCTTTAATTTTTAGTTGATGATACCCCGACCTTAAATCGATCTTTGAAAAAACCTTAGCTCCTTGTAATTGATAAAAAAGATCATCAATACGAGGTAATGGATACTTATTATGTATCGTAACCTTGTTCGACTATCGGTAATCTATACATAGCCTAATAGAACCATCCTTTTTCTTAACAAACAACACAGGTGCTCCCCATGGTGATACACTGGCCTAATAAAAAACTTATCTAATAACTCTTGCAATTGAATCTTCAATTCCTTTAACTCTGCTGGAGCCATCCTATAAGGTGCTTGAGAAATAGAAGCTGTACCAGGGATCACATCGATAGAGAATTCAATCTCTCTATCTAGGGGTAAACCTGGAAGATCTTCTAGAAAAACATCTTTGAATTCACATACTATTGGAATGTAATCTAATTTTGGCCCTTCAGACTTAGTGTCAAGCGCATAAGCAAGATATGCTTGACAACCCTTCCTTAATATTTTTCTCATAGTTATGGTGGATATCAAACAAGAAGGAAAGCATGTCATACCCATTGAAAAGAAAATTTTATTTCTCCAAGATGATTAAACTCTACCATCTTCTTAAAATAATCCACTGTGCTATAATGGCGAGATAGCCAATCCATGCCTAATATTGCATTTAAACCTTAAAGTTGTAGGGGAATTAAATTTGCTTGGAGCTCATCCATTACCAGTTCCACCTGATCCACAACCAGCATAACCAGTACCTCATTTTCAGGCTGATACTAGTATGGGAGCTCTTATAACCCAAGCTTTTATGGTGGCTATAACTGCTCGGGAGTAGTATCGTGATCCCTGGATGATTATAAATCATGCACGTAAATTAGGTGCATATGATTTTGAGGGGTTTATAAATGGTGGACTAGCTGATATGTGGTTGAAAAAGTTAGAAAAAGCTTATCTAATCCTAGGATTGACAGAGATTGAGAAGGTCCAAAATGTGCATGGATTGTGTATATATATATAGTTTAGAGTAATAACAAGATATATTTAAAATAGAGAAGGAATAAATCATGACTGAATCACTGAAACTAGATCAAGTGGGTAGAATATGGACATGAAATTTAAGTGCAGTAAAAAAATACTATAATATTTAATCTTAAGGATGATAAAAAGAGCAAACATCTAATGGCTATAAAATACAGACATTAAGACCTTATTATTGATACTATTAGTTCAGTATAAATATCAAGGCACAAGGAAGAGTATATAAGAACAAGAGAAACCCATATCAATCAGAAAAATAAAAGAGTCAGAAGATCATAAACCAAAATTCAATCTTTTGACAACACATCAGTCAAACATACGAATACAAGAGAAACCCAATTCAAATAAAAGGATTGTAAAACAATACAAGAGAAAAAAATAAGACTAAAAGACTGATTAAAACAACAAAAAACTAGTACATAACTAGTGACAGCATCAAAGAGACTATGAAAAAGCTATTGATAATGTGAACAAAGGCAAATCAATACATATTACTAATCACTATCACTAAGTTCTAGATCTTCAGGATCATTTTCCTCTTCATATCCATCTTTATCTTCCTCTTTTGATTTTGAATTGAGTTCTATATCATCCAATGAAAGTTTATCATCCAATTTATCTATTTCAGTCTCTTTTGATTTTAAATTGAGTTATATTTCATCCAATGAAAGTTTATCATCCACTTCATCTATTTTAGTAAATTCTACACTTGGATCATTTAAAGGACTAGGTTCATTAGCCCCTTCACCAGTATCAATTTGATGCATAGATCTTCATCTTTTTTAAATGCTATGTTTACTATTGGATATTTACAAAAAAATATTAGGAATATCCATAACATTCCTTGCTTTAACTTTGCATATTGCCAACCAATCAGATCTATCACATCTTAAGCTAGGATAAGGCACATAATATACTTGAGTGGCTTGTATCGCCAATATGAATGGTTCATATTGACTAAATTTGCATCTATAGTTGATATCCACCATATTATACTATGTATGTGCCTTTGTGCCAATATTAATAGTTGGATCAAACCAATCACACTTAAATAAAACAGTTTGCTTTATGGGTAGTGTAGGGTACTCTAACTTTATAATCTCTATCAGACGACCATAATAGTCATTGGCATTCTCACTATAGTTAGAGCCCTTTACCTTTATGCAAACTCCACTATTCATAGTAGATCTACCTAAACCATAAGAATCTATATGAAATTTATAACCATTAACAAAATACATAGGATATGAGATCACAGTTTTTAAAGGGCCTTGTGCAAGATCCTTTATGACCTTATTCTCAATAACATTTTCAAGTGCCCATTCAAAATAAACTAACAATGGTTCAAATTATATATACATAATGATAATTTTTTTATTAAAATTCACTAAAAAGACCATGAAAAAATTACTTATATATTTTCTGAACCACTCATCAAAATGCCTCTCAAGCATATTATTAATCTCAGAATTAGCAATGTTGGAGAATCATTCTCATAACTCATCAATATAAATTCTTTATACATGAAAAAAATTTAGAAAATTTTAAAAAATAAAAAGTATAGCATATGTAATTTCATTCCTAATAATGCTTACTTGATGTAAGGATGAACATCTTCATAATTTAATAGAATATATATATGTGCAGCCTGATATTCAATGTCAGTAAAAAATTTTGACTTTGGTCTCCCAAATGGTCGGCTTGGATATTTGAATATAGAAAGATTTCCTTCAAAGTCTTCAAAATCCCCACCATCATCATTACGAGACACTTTTCGATGCCTCATGTAAACATGAGACTCAAAATAATGAGAGTAAAATGTAGATGCCTCTTATACTAAATATGCATTATGAATAGAACCTTCTACCTTGGATTTATTTTTAACATTTTTCTTCAAGTTTCGAAGAAACCTATATTGGAAAAAATGAATTCAACTAAGAAAATAAACTTTTCAAATATTAAAAAATGAACCTTTTAATTAGAGTTATTACCTCTCAAATGGATACATCCAACGATATTGCACTGGACCAGCTATCTTTGCTTCATAAAGCAAATGAATAGGAAGATGTTCAATAAAGTTAAAGAAGCTTTGAGGGAATATACTCTCTAATTTATAAAGAATAATTGGAATTTCTTCTTCCAGTCTTTCCATATCACTTTGAGCACAGTAGATGTCAACTCCTTGAAAAATAAGCTTAGCTCTATTAGTGCTTGATTAGGCTATATTTTGTTATAATTTAAGTAGAATAATTGAGTTAATTTTATGTATAATTGTGTTAATTTGTATTTAGATAGGTTATTTATGCTTAATTTGTGTTTCTATGTCATTAATCAAGGTTGGATGTGGATCAATTGAAGATTAAGAGCAAATGAAGACAATATTAGAAGAAATCGTGAACATGGGCATCAACACGGCTGTGTATCTGCCCGTGTAGTTTGCTGGAAGATTTGAAGTATTGGGAACACGGGTCGGGACACGCCCGTGTATCAGGCCGTGTACTGTGCTGCCAATTTTATATACTTGAGACACGGCTCAGGACATGGCCGTGTTGCAGGCCGAATGCTGAATTCAAGTAAGACACGGGCGTGTTGATAAAGAACATGGCCGTGTATGCGTAAGAGTCAGGATAAGATTGACTTCTTTTAACCCTAATCTAGAGGGAATTAAAGGGGGACTATAAAAGGAATATGCAAGAGCGTATAAAATCATCTGGAGACAGAAAAATAAAGGGCATTAGGGCATTATCAAAGGTCAAGATTGGAGATTGAAGATTTGGGAAATTGAGAGATTAAATTCTTTATTCTTCTTCTTAATTCTTGTAATTGGTGATAGATTTCTTTTACTTATTTCTAGAGTTTAATTTTATGATGTTAGGCTAAGTTTTTATTCATTAGGGAATTAAGGATCTGAACATGAATTAATCAAAATTTCCTTCTTGATAAATCTTTTATTCATGCAAAGTTATGTTTATTGAGATTAATGTTTGTTTGTATTTGGCCAGCATTGACATGATTTAAATTGAGATTATACATCGAGAGATGATTGTCTTAGTGGAACTATAAATATAAACATAATTGATTCATTGCTAGAGATAGATTGAATTGATTTATGTCCTTAAGAGTGGAGATTAAACTTTGTTATTAAATTGATTGGGGTTTGCAATTGCAATGAGAA
>CATIWO010299918.1:0-10230 GCA_949673435.1 Macaranga tanarius
AGCTCTAAAGTCATATGGGCTCCAACATCAAATATATGCAAGTTGGTTCAAATTTTATTCTTTGCAATTACAATGTTCATGTACCTTGTAGTGATATTATTCAGAAGCATAATAATGGTGGAAGCAATGGAAATTTCCGTATTTGATAAGAAACTGCATTACTTGTTATGGATTCACATGGTCATCATTCATTTTTATGACATAAAACACCTTCCGGCATCCATTAGCATTTAGCAACAACATGAATCTCCATTTCGTGAATGTTTTAATTTGATAACATCAAGAAACAAACACAACATATTCGTGTACATGTAATCACATGCACGTAACACAGTATGTGTAATGGATCCGATGGTCGGAGTAAATACAGATTCACAAGATCCAACATGACGTATTTTCCTAACTGAATGTGTAAAACTCATCAAGACAAGAACAATGAAAAACGAGATTTTTTATTAGTTTAACATGACTGAACTTTTCGACAATATGACAGTACCATTACAAAGTCCTTGGCCGAGGAACCAACTGATGCTGGTACTTTTTTTGATGTTGATGCTGTCCGGAACCACAGGTCTACCAAGTTGTGCAGTTGCAGAGTTGGAAGAACTGACTGACCCCTGCACATTATCTCCACCTATAGAGCATAGATGAAGTTTGTTTAATCTTGTTGCATGCACAAACAGCCCTAATCTAGCATTCTGACGAGTTCATAAAACACATTGGACAAAGTAGCAAATCACAGTTCCAACAGGACACCCCTATGTATGAGCCCTCCATGTTGATAAAAATAACAGTAAATGGAAATTTCTGTTTTAAAAAATTGCTTGTGTTATATTTTGCCATGAACACCGTGTTCTACTGCAAAAAATTCAACACTGCCTGGTAATTACAAGCTTAAACTAGTCCGTGCTCTCACTTTCTTTTTTCTTGCTTTTAGAAATACAGTTAAAGAATCAATGCATCATTGGTAACAAATGAACACATAATTTTCTGTCACAAAATCCAACTAGCATTATCTTCATGGAAAGGCAAGATTAATGAACATACCTCAGCCTCACTAGCAAGATCGAGTTTTTTTACAAGATACTTCTGAATAAATGAGACAGGCATTTTACCATCCCTGTGGAAAACTAAGAAGTCAACACCATACAATGAAAGATGAGCAGATCAAAACAACCAGCTAGCATTTTAGCTTCTTAAATGCTGGCCAAGATTTGACCTACATGCTTACCAGCATAATCACAAAAATCAATCGAAAGTATGACAAAACTAAGTTTAGCAAATTATGACCAAGGAATGGTTTGAATTTTTTTTTTTTAATCAAAACAAGCCAGGTAAAACCAAGCACATCAACTGATTAGAAAATATTCATATAGTTGTTAACATAACCAACATGTGCTGAAGTCGTTCAGCGGACTGAAATAACCAACACAATCTATACTGGTGAAACAAAGTCGTGAATTATGTTATTATTCCAAATACGAAAGGTTCAGGGGTACTTAGAGGACCAGTTAGTTGCAATCACTCCGTAATTTAAAATTAAAAAAAAAAAAAGATTATGTAGCCCTGATAAATAATATGAAAACCTCATCATGAAACCATGATAAAGAATTGTAAAATTATTCAGCTTGAAAGCACAAGTCACAATAGCATTGATACCCCATCCCCTTTCTGTTTAGCAGATTCAAATTTATCACTCAAAACAAAGTACTGAATAAACAACAAAGAACATCTGTTTAGCAGAATTAATTACCCCCTCAGAACAGAAGTTCTGGATAAGCAACAAAGAACATATTTGTCCTCATTCTCTGCAAATAATCAATGAAAACTACAACCTTGTCCACCATTTTCATTTCTTATGATATAAAGTGGGAAGCCCAATGCACCTAAATGCTTCAAAAACTATAACCATGTCACTCAGCTTAGAGACATAGCCAATGAGGCAATTAAGCAAAATCTGATGAAAAAGATAGATCAGTACACGATCGAGCTTCCTAATGATTAGATGTTCCATTGATCCTAACCACACAAATCAATATTTAACCCTTTTATTTGCAAATGCATCTCGATTTTCAAACTTACCCATAATGCTAGTTTTCCAAAAAAAAAAAAAAATCAAAAGAGAAGTCTCTAATCTGAAGTAGTATATTGATGGATAGCTCCAGATTTCCGGTCAACATTGTAAGTTGTCTTCAACATGCATTTTAAATACAATGAGATTTGACGTTAAGAAGGTCAATGAGCATTAGTTTTCCGTGCCAACTGCCTCGAATTGCAATTCTTCCTAGCTATCTTTCTTTTTGTTGGCTTCCAGCTGATTTCATTTGACTTTCTGCTCAGATCTCACATATATATCAAAACAAGCCTAGAAGATAACAGGATAGCAACTTTTTTCTTATTGCTTTTTCAACCCCAAGCAATATCCAACTTGCCAAAATGCAGGTAAAAATGCATAAAATCAACAGAAATAAATGAAATAAAACATATTTTAGGCAGGTAATGGGAACAGAGAAACTCACTTAATCCTTAGGTAACCTGCTGATATCTGCGGCAAGGAAGCATCTCCTTTCCTGAATCCATTGAACATAAAATTGGAGACTTAGCACTTGTATACTAACTAAACAGACTTAATCCTAAAATATTATTCAAAAAGTTACTGACTATAGATATTTTAGCAACCAACTTACGTGTCTTCAGAGGCAACCAAGGAGAACCAAATTGGACAGTTTCTTCTGTTGTTCTTAGCCCCTGCAACATCCAGCATGACTCGTGCAGAGGCATTGAGCTCCTCAGACATAGCGGCCCTTTTCCTTGCTGTTAATCTTCTACGCTTCACTGATGCATGAAGCAATTTTGTTCCACTCTTATCATCCTGGACTTTTGAATCCTGTATATCCTCCTTATTTTTTGTTTTAGGCATATATATTTCACTGACATGGCCATTGGGCGACTCTGCTCTGAGCTTTGCTCCCGATGACTGGAAATCACCATCAGGACCACTAAGTAGTTCTGATTTCGCAACAGATGGCCCTTGAGAATTTGATTTGGAGGACTTGCTTCTATTAGCAGCCTCAACAAGACAATTTAAGGGAGTCCATAAATCAGCTTTCCCTTCTATTATTTCTACATCATCCTCCGGATCTTCTTTAGGACTTTGCATAGTTGGAGGGTCACCAGGAGAAAAATCCTGCACCATATTAATGAACCGTAATTGAAAGCATATCTGTCTGCGGGAGATGGATCAAGCAAATTTAAAATTTCAAGTCATTCAAGAGCAAAGAATAAAGTCCTGCTTCCGTTACCTGCCTTTTATTCGGTAAAATTCTGTTAGGAGACTCAGGAGAACTTGAGCTCATTGGATGATCTTCTGGAGAATCTTCCTTTTTATTGGATTCATCAACAGAAAAATTGCAACGTAAAGGAACAGCTTTTCTTGCACCTGCTTTAGTTCTTCTCCCTGTAAAACCAGTTTGCAATGGCACTTTCGGAGTGCTAACCACTAAAGATGATAATGATCTCTCCTTCCGTTTTGCTGGCAATGCAATTGATGGCATGACTTCAGGAGCCCTAATTTTTCTTCTTTTAAAAGGAAATATTTTGGCCCTAATATCTTGCAAATTATGGTCTGGCCTGCATAAAATCAATAGATTGACACAAAACAGTGAACAACTATTAACATGAAACTTAAGAACAGCTCTTGTTTTTTTTTGGTTATATATAAGAAATGTCATCTGTCCATTTGACTTTTGTTAACTGAGGCTAACAGTATTAAAATAGTGCAATAATACATGCAATTGGAGTGTACATAGATCACCTAAATTTATAAAAGGATATGCCAAATAAACTCAAAGTCAGATGAGAAGCCACTCTAGACTTAAAAATTCTCAATTTAACAAACCACCAGTATCTAATGATGCAGAAGTGGTTATTGGATTTCTGCACAAACTAAAAATATTTAATGTAATCTTGATCTAAAATTATCCACTCAAATCAGGCTAAATTCGCATTAGCAACAGCCCAGTGTGCTAACTGGAAAGGTATTATGTTCTAGAGCTTAAAAAACAACAGTAATGTATTGTGTCCAGAACTAAAACAAGTTCTTTTGACAGATTAAATGTTGTATATCTAATATCTTTATTTTTCCTCCATCCCCAAAAAAAGGAAATAGACTCTTAATCCATTTTTAGATAGAAAAGGACAAGGTCAGAGTATACTACAACAACAAAAGAAGGGTAACAATCAACAAGGAAAATGAGGGAGGAAAAAAAGCTAGAATACAGAGACCTACAAAAACTAAAAAGAAGACATGGAAATAAGAAGAAGAAGAAACCTAAATAGCATGCATTCAGCAAAAACAATAAAAGAGAAGCCTGAAAAAAAACCCATGTTCCAGTTATATATGAAGCTCTATACTCTCCAATTGGCAGTAATTGAAATTAACCTATCACTAAGTAAGTTCATTCATGATCTAGCAACAAACTTTAAATCAATCAAAGAACAAATATCCAAGCTGCCAACAACTATAGATATTTAGCAACATATAAAAGCTTTATACTTTAGGAAGAAATTAGTAGGATTGTGAGCATAAAGATTGTGCCTTTAAGAAGGCAGGTGCCTGAATTGCTCGTAATTTTGACAAATACAAACCTCAGTTTCTCCACAGGAAGGCATCCAAGATCAATGTTGCATACAGGACAGCAGTCTCCCTCTTCATCTGAGAGCTTTTCATAGATGCACTTTCTGCAGACTGGTTTGGATAATAATACCAGCAGATCAGAAACAAGCCACTTACAAGGAAAGTGATAATATCACATAAACTATACAAAGGACGTCAAAAGTTGTGTTTTACACCAAAGGGAAGACATATCAGCTTGAGAATGCAAATTTCTGTACAATGCAACACCAAAAGGAATAGAGAGCATTCTGAGGTTCTTCCTTGAAGCATCATAAACAAACTTTAAACAGCTCACAGTATCTATATATATCAACATATGAAACGTACAAAAGATTGAACCAGAATCATCCATTAAAAAAGCTAAGGATGTAAAATACATGAGCCAAAATTCAATCTACACATGCAAACAATAAAAGTGATACGTAGTAACAAAGAATTGGGACATTATATAACAAAAACAAGAACGATACTTCTAGAAAGCCACAAGTCAAACCCATAAATTGTAAAATAATAACAACCACATCTCCAATTCAATAACATAAATTTATCAAATTGAGAAAAATCCCAAAGGAAGAAAATGCAAAACCGAAACCAGAAAGCAAGAAGAACCCAGATCGTATCATGCAATTCAAAGAACAAAAAAAAACCCAACAAACTCAGATCATTGAACTAAAAATCAAGAAAGCAAAAGGAACAAGAACTTACACGTATGAAGACACAGAGAAATAGTAGTAGCATCCTTTAAAAGCTTATTACAAAGAGGACATGTCATGCATGCCTCTATTATTTCTCTCTTAACCTTCACCACCTGTCCCGCCATTTACACACAAACACACATTACACAGCACAAAGAACTGAAAATCAAGAAACGAGAAAATGGGTAATTGAAAAAGAAGATAAAGATCTAATCTTTGAGATTGCAAGCGTGAAAAGAAGCAGCTACAAGCGGCGGGTGGTGGTGGCGCGGAGGGGGGCAGAGTTATAGTTTAGGACATGAAAAGAGGATGCGTTCTTGAGAGTGTTTTCTTTTGTGTGGTATGAGGACATGAATGTTAGGACCGAGAGAGAGAGAGAGAGAGAGAGAGAGAGAATGCGTGTGTAAATGCAAAATAAGCCGAATTCGTGTGTGTGTGTGTGTTAATCGAATCGTGCCATGTTTCATTAAATTTTTTGTTATTAAGGTTTTTTATTTGTTGTCTTGAAGGGAAGGCAGGCTGAGGGTGGACTGTGTTGTGTTGTGTTGTGTTGTGTCGTGAGTTGGGATAACTTGCGCCGGTGGGTAAGTTTTATGTTATCCTGCGCATTCACTTTCTCACTTCAGTTCGTTGTCTTGTCTCATTGTCAAAGCGTCCTTTGCCTTGTGTTATACGTGTTGCTCTCTTCTCTTGCCGTTTTATGTGTTTGCATTGACTGTTCCATTGTCGTATTTGTCAACTTCACAATCATTCACCCACAAAATTTTTTTTAAAAAAAATGGAAGACATTTACCTTATTCAATTATATAAGCCCATTTTACATGCAATTGAAATGTACCTCTCAATTTGATCGAAATAAAAATTTTCCAATTTTGAATCTGAGAAAATTAAATCTTTCCAATTTTGCAAAAAATTTGATCGAAATACATACTAACATGAATTATGCAAAAAAATCAATGATAATTGAATCTGAGAAATTAAAAATAATGGCTGAATCTTTCCAATTTTGCTTGATAAAATCTATACAAAACTATAAAAAGTTTTTTCTGTTTAATTGATAAAAATATATTTTCTAGTGTTTTTTGTTTTTTTAAAAAGGTCTGAAAAGTGTTTTAAAAAGTTTTTAGAGTTGTCAATGAATCGGAATATGCATCATATATGGGGAAAATATAAATAGGTTGTGATTTTAGATTTTAAAAAAAATTTGGTAGGTGATTTTTTTAGTAATTTTAAGACTCCGTTTGCTTATAAAAAATATTTTGTTTTTAAAAAATATTTTTCAGAAAAAATATTTTCCAAAATATATATATATATATTTTATTTTTGACTACAACACTAGAAAATAGTTGAAAAATATTTATTGTAGCTAATTTGTAATAAAATTTTTCGTAAGTAATACAATATTATATAATAATAGTAACATTATATTTGATTTTTTTTATCTCTCTTTATATCTATTAGGTATTTAAAAGTTGTAAAATAATTTCCCGTTCTAGAACATATTTTTAAGTTATTTTCATATGTTTTTAAGTTATTTTTTTTTTACTAATAACTTTTTTCTTTTGATTTATTTTATTTAGTGAGAAAATAAGAAAAAATATTTTTTAGAAAAATATTTTCTACAAATCAACGGAGTCTAAATATATTAACTTAACAACGTTAGTCAGTGCGATGTGACAAATAAAAAAAAATTATACAACAGTATTTTAATGTTACTTATATTATTGTTATTTTTTTTTTGGATCAAATTTGGTGGTATTTCATTTCACCAAATAAAGTGTTACAAATTTCAGTATAAATATACTGAAAATAACACTAAACATGAACAAAATATATTTCTCCCTAAAAAAATATAAAATAAAAATACAAGGGAAACAACTAAAATATCATTTTTGGGGATACAGGAAGAAAACTTTATTGGTCTGAAATATCAAACTGATACGGCGAAGGAGCCGATAAGAGCAGAATCAGACTATATTCTTAAAACATCCACCATTATTAACGACTTCACCATCAAGATCTATCAACTCATAACTCCAGCGACTAGATTTGAGGACTTTAGTAACAAAAACAAAAACTACTAACAAAAGATTATTTAAGAATGATAAACTCTTACTTCGTTGAGACTAATCTCAATCCTTAACTAATATTTAGTTTAAAGCAAAGGAAATTAGAGTGTTTGGGTGAATTTTGGCCAAAAATGGCCAAAATCCACCCAAAACACCATTGATGCACACTGAAGAAACGAAGAAGAAAGGGGCAGTTGAGAGAAACAGAGGAAAGAGAAAGAGGAAAGAGAAAATTTATTATTGTTATTTTAGCATCATATTATATGAGAAAATATCATGTTATTATCACATATGAGAGAATAATACATTAACACCACATTATAATATAATTATAAGAGGGTTAATATTTTGATATAAAAAAAGAGGGTTAATATCATTATCTTAATTTATCAAAAAATATATATATATTAGTGTAATCCTATAGATTTTGTAAAAAAAAAAACAAAAAACCTATAGATAAATATGTGCTTGTGGGCTAGCTAGGCACAATTAAAATTTTCTGCCCCATTAAACCAGTCCGTTCTGGACAAGAATATTGGGCCTCGCCTGTTAACCAAGCCGCACCGTTTATTGTACATGTTTTAATCAACATGAACATGACCTGAGGCTGAGGAGCTATCATTGGTGTAGTAACTTACAGATGAGATGAGAACAACCCATTAATCCAATCCAATCCAATCCAATGTCTGCTTAACATTCACACCAAAAAAAATAAATATATTGTGTGTAAGATGCAATGACACATGGAGAACACAGATTGGTCATAAAAAGATTAGGATATAAAATTTCTGGCTATTATTCATCCAAAATTTTGTCAGATTTTTTGTACACTATCACTACCAACTATACATTAACCTGTAAAGCATCCACAATTCTTTTGCTGTGTCAACTAATTCTTCTCCAAAACCATCTTTTGTCAATTGTTTCATCCAGCAATTGAAAAATGGCCACCATGACAACTAGCAAGTTGGCAACACTCTTCACCCCTGCTACCTTCAACAGAACACCAAGGATTCAGGCTACCCCTATTCTTGGTAACACTTCAGTGTTTTTTTTTTTATGTTTTTTCCAAGGTTACTGTATAATTCTACTTAAGATTATTGTATCTTTTAGTTTATTAGTTTAGTAATCGAATACAAATTTTTTAAATTATACCGTGAATTTACTTGATATTGTATTTTACCTGCTCGAGATTGTAATGATTCAGATAAAATATGCATGTGCTATAATATGTATGTCATTTTTTATTGCATGATAGTCACATTTTCGGTTAAATATGTATATTTATGTGCGCTCTCAAAATATGCTTCCATAAATAATCTACTTAATTCAGATATAACTAGTTTACTTCATTTGTTCTTGATAGGGTTGCCAGCAATGGCAACGAGAAGCTGCAGGGTTAGGTGCAGCATAGAGGAGAAGGCAGAGGCAAAAGAGAAGAGCCCAAACACAAGCATGGTAGCCTCAATGGTGGCAGCAGCATCAGCAGTGGCTGCAACAGCCGGGCCAGCAATAGCACTGGTTGATGAAAGAATGAGCACAGAAGGAACTGGACTTCCATTTGGATTGAGCAACAACCTCCTTGGATGGATACTTCTTGGAGTCTTCGGTTTGATTTGGTCACTCTACTCTGTGTACACTTCAACACTTGAGGAAGATGATGATTCTGCTTTGTCCCTTTAAATTTTCAAGAGGTCTCTAGTACCGTTTCCCACTTTCCACTAGAGAATATATGTAGAAAAGTAACTTCCCAAATGTAAAGCCTGCAGGAAATTGTGTGTTTATGTATGAATGCTTTGACATTTACCCTTCATTGCATTAATTATGATTATTATCATTATTAATCATGTTTTGTTAATTATATATGTTTTAATAATTGGTGGATTAGCGGGCAGAGATCGTTCTTGTCATATTATATACAGTTACTATTAAATTAGTTGTTTAAAGATTTTTACTCCTTTTATAGTCATATTCAAATCCAAATGATTTAGAGTTTCAGGATATTTGGATAGCAGTAGTTTAAATAATAAATTTAATAAGCATTCAAAGGTGGTTCGAAATAAGCAAGGCCCCTTGGGGCTGGCATCAATGTCAGTACTGTGCTGTGCCGTGTGAAGGGATGCCCTCCAGGAATATGGATTTTGGACACACTGGATAGTTAAAAGAGGCAACTATATATATTGCGTGCACTTGTAGAAACCAATCCTGAATTTGTATCGTGCTTTTGCCATTTGGCTTTGCTCAGACTCATGCGACTCCATCAATCAAAACAGACAGCATTTGCTTGTCTTAAAATCTTTAGCAGATCTCAGGGTTGCAGCAACCTCTTTATTGTTATGGAGAAATGAGAAATATTTATTTTCTATATGTTTATAAATATATGGCACCATGTTTGGAGATACTTCACTGGCTCGGTTATTTAAAACTCTGATAAGTATCCTTGTTATTGAAGACTAGCAATAAGATTTTCCAAAACAGGAAAAGTGCTCATCACTCTTACAGTAGAAGCTTATTCTAATTAAGTGGTAATTTAATGCTTCTACAAATAAAGGAGGTGATGAATAATGGTTCAATCACCACAATTGACAAACTGATAGTTGACAATAAGGTGGCCTTGAGCATAGCCTCTTCCATCAGTGTCTATCTGCTTGAAAACACCTTCATCCAAGTCCAACCCTCCATTACTACACTGATCAACTATTCTCACTGTCGCTGCAGCATTTGTTGCTGTATTTGTCACCTGAAACACACCATGTCAACAAAAAAAGTCATTACCAGTTAACCCAATATA
>CATIWO010299920.1:0-14977 GCA_949673435.1 Macaranga tanarius
AAAGTGGTACAAGAAAGGAAATATTCCAAATCAGTAGTAAACCAAGTAGAAGCTAAGAGAATTTGGTATTGTAATACAAATTAGACTTGATGATCATTTATATAGGTATACATTGCGTATGTGGCACAATTGCATTATTAAGGATATGATATATGTATTTTAATACCAGCTGGAATGTTGTGATAGTAAATTTGGTGATGAGAATTTTCTTTTCAAATAAGTAGAATAATATGACCAATATGCAAACTGCAATAGTCATTAAATTGAAAAAAATATAGTATTATTTCAGGAATTGATTAGTTATGTAACTATAGTATCCTTGTAGATCGGTATATAAAGAAAGTGAGTATGGATATTTGGAGACAGAGGAAGATAGAAATTGTGATTAAAAGAGAGATTGTGCATGCTAGTTGGATTTCAACTGTAAATATATTAACTGTAATTGAAGATGAGTAAGAAGTTATTTAGATAATGACATGTGATTACGTGTTGATGGTAGGTAAATGGAAACTATATACGTTTATTTAATTTCAGCTATAAATTATTTTCCATAGGGATTGAGATGGGCATGAAGCTTATTTACCAAATACTGCGGAATTGATAAAGATTAAGCTCTCGGGTAATAGATGTACTTATAATCAGAGAATTTCCTAAAGATGGAATATCGGAATTCCTTTTGCATGAAAGAATAGATTGAAAATAGAATCATTCCAAAGGTTATACCCATATGGATTATTTTGTACACATCAATAGAATTGACAGAATTTTAAAAGGGTGATTATTTGTGGGAATAATGCATTATGAGGGTCATTAATTTAGTGTATAAGAGAAAATGATGGTAGTAGGAGGTAAGGTAATAATTATAGGCAATCGAGCAGTATCTTAATGAAGAATAATTATCTAGAATTGAGAAATAAATGATTGCTTGATTAAGTGAGAGACGCAATAGTATTTTAAGAGATAGATTTGGAACTAAGATGTTGGCAATTTGGAATGATAAAACATTTTATTTTCAAGAATGGTATGCAAAAGAATTATATGTGGACTTGGTATTGATTGTAAAATATACCAAGTAAGTACATTGTGAACTTAGTATTGTATATATATACTATTAATAATAAGAATGCACATGAATGATATAGACTCACATCGATAAAGAAGGAATGCATAAATCTTCTTTGTTCATTATCTTTATGTGATTATGATGAAGTAGATGAGTTGTTGTGATGATTATATTGGATGAAAATGATGTTAATATGTCGATTGGCTTTGTGACCATCAACTATATAAGATTGATTAAGTCGATTGGCTGAATGTCCATCGACAAAGCAAATGATATCAAACAATGAGATTGAAATATAAGAGTGTGAACTCTTGCATCTATGTGAATGCATGTGAATTGTTAATCTTATTGTTGAGATGAATACAATTATTAATTATAATATTGAGATTTGAAATTTATGTGATGTATACTAAATTGCTTATAAAGTATATTTATACTTTTTAGTATGGAATTGCTGATTGAGGGCATTAGAAACGAGGAAATGTAAATATACATGTTTGATTATATATAATCCTTCTATATGAGTTATTTGTGTATACTAAATGCATCATATAAGGGTGAATATTCAATGATGTGGGGACATAGATATGCTTGGAGATTACGGTGTGAATTAGATATATTGTATGAAAGAGTTATGGAGACTATAAAAGAATGAATATAAATGTTTAAGACTTGTGATTGATGGAATACCATACAATTGTGAATAGATTGAATTAATAATGTTAAGTATGTTTTGGAGTGTCTCTGAGTTTCTATGGGTTTCATTTGAGTGTGAAAAGGTATGTATAGCTTTGAGAAAGCTAAATATGGAATTTTAAGATTTAGAAAGAAAGAAAAAATTGAATCTGAGATACGTGGGACAGTATGAACTGTAGAAAATGGTGAAATATTGTCATATAAATTGACCTTCCTAAGGGAATTATTTTCTATTCATGATATAGTCCATATGTTTATGTTAATACGGTATAAATCGAATCTTAGTCACGTGATACAAGAACGGGAAATAGAGATTTTTGAAAGATTGATGTAAGTGTAAGAACCGATGGAGATTTTAGATCGAAAGATGAAGCATTAGAGAAATAAAGAAGTTTCCATATCTTTTTCTGGAAGTTGAATTTTATTAAATTTCGAGGACGAAATTTTATTTAAAGAGGGAAGAAATGTAACATCCGTGTTTTTAGAACACTATTCATGTATATTAATTTCATGCTATATAGAGTAGAATTGTGGACCATAATAGTGTGGATATGTGTATGTTGGTAGAGAGGGGTACAATTGCTAAGAAAATTTGGAGTTATTTGTCAAAATAGAAAGTTGAAGATTATTGTGTAATAATCCAAGGTATTAAGGGTCTGTAGAGAATTGGTGTGATATTTATGTATTATTTTTATTAAGAGATAATAGTTGATAATTATCTCTATTATTATTATTATTATTATTATTATTATTATTATTATTATTATTATTATTATTATTATTATTATTATTAAGATATTGTGATAAGTAATAATTATGAGAATAAAGACTTTTGAGGGAGCAAATAGATATTTTTGATTGGATGAGAGTATAAGTGAATATATATATGTAGGTGTGTGTGTGTGTGTGGATATATGTACATGGGTGTGTAGAGAAAAAGGAGAAGAAAAGAAGAGGGTAATTCTTGAGAGGCTTTGGGGAGTTTTTGATTTTCTCTACTCATGTAGCAATTTAATTGAGGAGCTTTAGAAGATCCATAAGTATTTGAGAGCATCAATTTTGTAAGTCTTGTATTTATTTTGATTATTTGAAGTTTGGTTTTGATGTTGTAAATTTGGGTCTGTTTTGCTGTGTACATTAGTCATCTTGTTTTTATTATAACTTGAGCTGTAGACCTCTGATTTGAGCATGCTTTAATTTTCTGGAAACTTTAGAGTCTACTTCTGGAAACTTTAGAGAGTCTACTACAACTTTTATGTTTTTCATAAAGCTAAATTTTGTGGTTTAGGGTAGCTAGCACAACAAAATATTTTCGTACTTCAAGTTGTTACCCTGTTTCTCTATTTTACCCGATTTCACTCAAAAATTCATAATTAATTCAACACATGTACAAATTAAGTAATTCCAGTTGGGATTTAAATTAGACTCATGGTTCTACCTTCAATAATAATTTTATGATTTTTGGATATGTGTGTGAATTATTTGGACAGTTTGAATATAGAGTTTGGGGCTGCACTTAGTGGCATTTTATTGAGTTGAATGCAAGTGGCATGGTTGCTTTGTGAATTAATGTATATATTATATGTAGGCTTTAATAAGGATGTTGAAGATCCTAATCACTAGAGGAACTTTTATTTTAAGAAGAAGTTAAAGGCTTGAGGTAAGTAATTATTATTATAATGCTTACATGTAGTGAATTTTAAGTACCATAGTTATTTAATTATATTAAATGGTGTATGCCATTTAAGTGGCACAATTGTTGATCATGATGAATATATTTATATATAAATATGTTATTGTAAGAAGGCATGAAGAATATATATATAGAAATATTGATATGTATATGGTATATAATTGGTTTATTGCTGGTATACTTTTGGTATACTATTGATTTATAATTTGTTATGAATATGAAAATATGATGAGGTGAATTGATAAGTGTTGCTTGTGAAAAAGGTGAATTTTGATTCACGATAAGAAAATGAAAAGGATACTGGGTTATGATGATATGATTGTATATGAGCAAATTGATATATTGAATTGTGAAAGCCACTTAAAGTGGCATGGTTGAATACGAATTTTGATGAAACATATGCATATTGCATTGAGAGAGAAAGAAATGTGGGTGGAGACTAAGCTCCACGATCTGAGCTCAGATGTGGCCATTCTGTTATGTGCATGTATATATATATAAAGTTGGAAGATTGAAAAATATCTCGATAAAGTTGGGAGATTGAAAAACATCTCGAAATAAGTTGGGAGATTGAAAAATATCTCGAGAATGGGCCACAGAATGATGGAAAAGAAAAGAAAAGATAAGTGAGAGACATAATCATACATCCATGCATTATGTTTATTTATATTATGATAAATGTGAATTTGATGTATGATGGGATGATATATTCGGATACCAAATTAGGATGTTGAGATATGAATGAATGAGTTATGGGTTATTATGATAATACATGATTATTATTTTACATGGTTGGAATATATATATGATTTGGTATGTTTGAGGAAAGCTATGGAATGTGAGTAAATTCTTCGGATTTTGTGTATATATTGAGTACATAAATTATATACCCTGTGAAAATGTTTCATATAATTTTGAAGGTTTGGTAGGTATGTGAATTGTGGTTATTGACCACTTGATATTTTACATAATTAATATTTCGACATAGCTATGACTTGAATTGTTATGATATGTGTTGAAATGAATTTTAGGTTGTGAATTTAGGCCGAGACACGGGCGTGTCTCAGGCCGTGTGCCAGATCACGGACTGTGTTGGATTAAGACATGGCTGTGTATATTAGTATAAATATTGGCAGAGAAATATACGGACATAGACACGGGCGTGTCCTAGGCCGTGTATTTAGACACGGGCGTGTCTCGATAGAGGGTTTTTAGATATGGCCGTGTATAAGAAGCGAGTACTGTACACTTATGGGGAACACGGTCGTGTATCAGGCCGTGTAGACCATTCTGAATTGTTTTTCTTACTGTTCCTAATTAGTTCTTGAGAAAAACTATCTGTAATCTTGTCGTGATAATTACTTACTGAGTCGCAAGCTCATACCTTTGCAATTATGATTTTTTTAGGTTAGTTAGCCTAGCTTGAAGTGTATTTCGTGTGAGCTCACAGGTGGGTCAAAGGCAGGCTTGGTGTCGACATCTCCATCCTCATGAACACCATCATCATTTTATTAAAACATTTTGTACTTAAACTATTTATCTACTTTAAATGTATTTGTATATGTACGTAAAAAGTACAATGTATATTAAAGAGAATTTTTGTATTCTACATATATTTTACGAGGTTTATCATATAAAATTTTTTATATGCTACGTGTATGTTATAATGTATTGACACTCGTATGTGGTACCTAGAGGGTGCTACACTACTACATCATTATGAAGTAAAAATGGTTAAAAGAGAAATTGTATATGTTGTTACGTTTATTTGTCATTGCATATCATGTGAAATGAAATAAGTGTGGAATTTATATAAGTAATGTCGAAGATGCAAGGAAGGCTAACTAAGGTGAATAGATATATTATAATTAGAGAATTATTGATATGATTTTGAAGGAATTATTGAAAGTTACTTCAGCATTGGAAGGTAGACTGGAAGATAGAAGGGATAAAATGATAATTGATAATTTATGATGGAAAAATATTAAATTCAGCTTATTTAAGTAGAAGATGATAGTGTATGGTTATGAATTGGCTATGGATAAGTGAACAACAACTTAGTGAAGAATTACTTTAGTAATTAAAAACTGCTATAATAGTACTCAATACGGAATTGAAAGCGGGGTGATAACAACTTTGAAAGGTACTATTATCTATTTATTAAGTTGAGAAAGACATAGTTGTATATAATTTCAGCTAAATGAGTTATGGGATGAAAGAGGGTGCTATATTATATGCATAATTATTAAGAAAACAAACTAAAGTTGGTCAATGAAGATTTGAAAAACAAAGAAAAGCAACCACTACTACTCTTTTGTTTGCATTATTGATTGGGAATGAAAATTTAATGGGTTATGTTAAGCTTTCAATACTAGAAACAGAATATGTGCGTGACCACTATATTGGACAGATATGAAATTATGATCTCATGAAGTGAATATCTCATCTTATGATTCCAAATTAGCTAACATGGTTTAACCATTGAAGATTTGAAGACAATAATTATATGGGAAATCATTATTAATGTTAACGAATATCAAAAGATTAAAGTATATACTTATCAGAAGGTATTGAATTAGGACAAATAGTGGAGTCTGAAGTCTTCTAATTATTAGTTGACAATTAAAAGAATCATAGAAGAGGTTGGTATGTGAAAGCAAAGTGTCAAGCTCTACTGGGAAATTGTGCTTCTCACCGGTACCTAAGTGAAGATGGCAAGGAATAATGTTGAATATTATGATTATGTTATTGTATACATTTGAGAATATAATGCATTGGGGCATATGAAGTTATAAAGTGTAAAATGGCATGAAGTATTATCAGTTGGTAAGCTGGACAGAGATTCGAGTGGAATAATTGAAATGTATAATATAGAAATCAAAAGATATCATGAGAGCTTATGCAATAAGGATAAAGAGAAATTAAGTTCAAGAAGTATTATTATTCGGTGAATAGTTAATTTCGAGGATGAAATTTTTTTAAGAAGGGGAGAAATGTAACACCCACCTTTTTGAACACCTATACCATTCTTATGTATTGTATTTTATACATAATAGATATTGAACTTAATTTAAGTTTGAGAATGTGCATGAATTGTAGAGAGGGACTAAATTGAAAGGAAAGTTAATAGTAGATTATCACAATAGATAGTTGTGGGTTATTATGTAATCATCTCATTACTTTAAGAAGTTAAAAAGAGATTGTGGTGATATTTAGTTATATTAATCAAGAGTATTATTATTATTTTATTTAGTGATAATTATACATTTAATGAGGAAGACACTTTTAGGGGCAAATGAAGGTGTGTGATTGGTAGTTGTATATGTGTGGAAGTGAAGAGTAGAGATTTTGTGAGGAAGAAGAATATTGTTTCTTGATAGATTTTTAGAGAGATTATGATATTGCACAAGCTAGCAAACAAGGGTTTTGGGAAGCTTTAGGAGGTCTTTAATTCATTGGAGCATCAAGTGGAGCTATAAGAGGGAAGAAGAAGATAACCAACTAAATAAGCTCTTCTTATTTAAAGTTGGAAAGCACTTGAGGTAAGTAGTTATTAAATATAATGAATGAGATTTAATAAAATATTAATATTATTAATAGAATATTAATGTTATTTAGGAATTGATATATTAAGAATTGTATGTGAACAATAATGTTTATATAATATACCAAGTGAGTATATTGTAGACTTGGTATTGCATATATACTATCAATGATAAGAATGCATATGAATGATATAGACTCATAATGATAACAAAGGAAATGCATGAATTCTACTTATTCATCATCTTTGTATGATTATGATAGAGTAGATGAGTTATTATGATAAGTATTTTGGATGAACTATGATTCTTGAGTTGTGTTATAGAATGTGATGAGATTGGATATAAATGAGGTTGATGTATTTGTTGTGAGGTATACGATTGAACGTGGTAAATATGAAATGTAATGGTCTTGGAATTATGATTGTAAGTGTGTATATTTATGAACTTGAGTTTGGTTTATCGGATATAAATAATATTATGTTTGTGAGAAAATGTGGATATGATGTGTGATAATATGTCGATTGGCTATGTGACCATCAATAATGTGAAATATTGATTATGTCGATTGGCTTTGTGACCATCGACTATGTAAAATATGATTATATTGATTGGCTTTGTGACCATCGACTATATGAAAGGTGATTATGTCGATTGACTAAGTGACCGTCGATAATGAAAAAGTGTTGAATATATCGATTGGCTAAGTGACCATCAACAATATGAAATGATATTAAGTCGATTGGCTAAGTGACTATCAGCAAGGAAAATGATACCATATTGGCAGTATTAAGTGATGTGAATTTATAAATATGAGTATAATTGTGAATATGGAAAGTGTTGATTGTAAGTGCATTTATAAAAATATATACAATCTTTTATTTGTACAAGTGGATACTAAATAAAATATTGTGAATGTGAGATATGTATGTGAAATATGAGTACAAGTGTTTATGTGATTACAAGTGTGCACTCTTTTATTTAACGATTTGATGATTGTGAGAGAATTAGAAGTAATGATTATAAGTATGTTTACTTATATATATATATATATGCACATGTATATATGAGTGTGTGATGAGGATACTGAATGGTGAACATGATATGTGTCCTTGCATTTATGCTTGTTTATGATAATTTAATTGAAGTTGTATGAAATGTGAAATGTGAATGTAATATTGTGAAGAAATGACCTAGTTGAATTATATATACATTGTGTATACTTTGGGTATAATTTATGTATATTATTAATATGTGTTGAATAGGAGGAATGTTTCTTGATTATTGATGGTTATAGTTATGGATTGTGTGAAATATTGTGAAATGAACTATTAGGTTGATGAGACAGGTTGAGACACGGGCGTGTCTAAGACCGTGTGGTTAAACACAGGCGTGTGTAGCTCGAAAAAAAAATTCAGCTGCGAGCAGATACTGGCGCTCGCCAGTGGGCTTTGAGGCAAGAACACGGCCGAGCAGACACTGGAGCTCGACAGTAGGCTTTAAGGCAAGAACACGGTCGTGTTCATGGCTGTGTCTTGATGAAAGGTTTTGACCAGCGGACTACACGGGTAGACACACACCCGTGTAGTCCACTTTTAGTTGTTTTAATTAATTTCTATTAATTAGTTCTTAAGAAATTTTATTTACAGTATTGTATTAATAATTACTTATAGAGTTGCAGGCTCATTCTTTTGTAAATATACTTTTCAGATTATAGATAAATAGAGCTTGAGGTGTGCGTTTGTTGTGAGCTCGGGTGGGTTAGAGGCGAGCTTGGTGTTGACATTCTCATCCTCATAATCATATAGCGTTTTGGCATTACTAATGACATTATGTATGCTTAAGTTTCAAATGTGTAATGTTGTGTAGCATAGTAAGCTGTGTACATTATACAAGCTTATATAATCATACATATATATTTGAGAAAATTTTCTTATGCCATTGTGAATGGTTTATATTGTGGCCACGGGTATATGGTGTTTGAGGGTGTTACATATTTTACTTGAACTTTTATCATTGAGTTTTTGCTATTGGGTAAGGCCAAACCAAGTGTCAACAATTTGCCCCCTATTTTTTAAAAAATTGAAATGCAAGCAATATAATAAGATTTATATAAAAAAAAAAATACATGCAAGCATTATTACGATTTATAAAAGAGCATGGATGCAAACAACAAAAAAAATCCAATCTTTGGAGTGAGATGTTTGAGAAAAGATTATAATTTTTGAAGCCAGATGTCTGAAATAGATTTACAAATTTTTGGAGCTAAATGTCCGAAAAAACATTTTGATTTTGTTCCGTTAACTTTGATGTTCAAAATTAAAAGGATTTTAATCAATAAAGTAGTTTATTGCTGTCAGTCGTAATGTATAAATTAAGAGGTTAGAGACCTACTGCTAAGATTTTCGTTTGTCATCCTCAAAGTTGACTATTCGAGAGAACATCCTAAACTATTTCCGTCAACCTTAATATTCAAAATCAAGAGATTTTTTTTGAAGATAATTTCAGACCGTTAACCTTGATGTGTAAAATCAATAAGTTTTTAAAAATAAATTTAAGCCATAAACCTTGATGTACAAAATCAAGAGGTTTTTGAAAATATCTTTAGACCATCATCCTTGATGCAAAAAATTAAGATTTTTTTTATTATAAAAAGTAATAATTTTTTACATTATTATCTTTATAAGATAAAAGCCTAATAACCACTTCCGGTGTCAGGCGAGGTTAAAAGAATGCACCGTATAGCCATCTAGGCATTAGGAGGGGACAACTGAAATGTGCCATTTAGTTATCTAGGCATAGGCAGTAGGCAAGGATAAATAAAATATGCCATTTAACCATCTAGGCATTATACATGAACAAACAAAATATGTCATTTAGCCATCTAGGCATAAAGCGGGAACAAACAAAATGTGCCATTTAGCCATCTAGGTATTAAGCATGGATAACTAAAATGTGTCGTTTAGTCATCTAGGGATTAGGCAAAGATTAACAAAAATACCATATAGCCTCTGAGGCATTAGGCGAAATCAATAAAAATGAGCTATATAGCCATCTGGGATGTTAAGCTGGATGCTAATTTTTAAAAGATTTTATGGCTGACCTGTATTTAGAAAATAATACAAAGTTGATGTATGTATAATTTTGATCTTCGAAATTTTTGAAAATAATTTTAACAAACACAACCTCGTGTGATGCGAAAAATATGCATTATTTTACACGTGCATGCATGATATCCAAAAGTAATTTCACAAAATAGTTTCATGCATGCATGAACTACTAGTTAGAGCAACAAGTAGTTTTGAAAAACTCCATAGACATTAACTAGCCAAATACCTCTTTTGTTTAGAGTTAATATTTGGGACCGGTCTCCCCTCTATTATAGAATTCAAATTTAAAAATTGAGTCTATCACAGACTGCTATTGAGACCAATATTATTGAAAATAAAAATTAAGACCCTTTAATGACTGAATTGGGATGATGACAACAATAGATGCCTCATGTTTGGTTGCACCTTGAAAATGCTTCACTGGTGAAAAACTATCGTGACCATGCTTGATGTAAATGAGACACTCCATTTGCCCCCCAATGAGAGACTCTATTACTATTGGAGCTCACATAGTTGCTCCTCATACTAAAATTGTAACTAATTTTATTTTATATTCCCTCTTTTACCTAGGCCGCCCTCTTTTGAGAGTTTTCAAACCTAGCTGGGTGGTTGCAAAGTCATGCTAATGATTAACCATTGTTTTCTATCGTGTACACCATTAGTCCACCTAGTGCTCTTACAACTGATTGCCTAATGTCTATACTGTTGTGATGTGCTCGCCACTAATTGCTTGATGATCGTGTTGCTGGCTATCTGATGTTTATGTTACTATTTTAGCTACTGATCATATGTATTTATTAAAAAATGTTCATGTCTGACACTTTGTGTACTATTATCATGTCAATCATATCCATTTTATATGGTCACTCATTCATTACAACTATACACGTTACATTATGCCTTTTATTGATTAGCCCTTTGCGAATTTTCTAACAAACTATTTTTTAGCTCACAATTACAAGGAATTTTATTTTAAACCTTTAGAATTGGCATTATTGGCTATTAGGAATGATTTGTGAAATTGGGTGCTAGAAAATAAACATGGTTGGCTCTTCAAGCATGGGTGGTATTGGGAGATGGTGATATGGATATAAATTTTTTCTTTCTTTTTTTCCTTCTTCTTGTTTTCCTTTCTTTTTTTTTTCTTTTATCTTTTTCTTTCTTTTTCTCATCCCTTTTTTGAAAATGGCCAATTTATTTTATACCGAAGAAAAACTAAGGTTTGTGATGCCCAAATGAATACTGAAAGTCGATCCTGACATTTAACCCTTTTGTATTCGATGTAGTTTCCTTTTTTTTTTGTTATATTTCTTTCTTTTTTTTTCTCTCTCATTCAAGCATATCATAGTGTGCGCAATCATAAAAATTTATAATCACATAAATGGAGCAATTTGACATTTATTAGCACAAAATAAAAAAGTTGTATTAAGACACTTGTTCTAAATTATTACATCTATAAGAGACAATAATTATAATCAATCATGATTATTTAGCTTAAGGTCAGCTTCAATCTTCACTCCAAAGCGGTACAACTCTTCAAATTTTCTTATGTCCATGTTCTTCAACTTGTTAGCCAGAGGTGGAATGCATGCTTCTATGGCTATGAACAGTTAATCTGATTCTGCAAGTCTATACTTCATTTGGGCTAGTTTTGCTCTCCATTTAGTCAGGAAGCTCATGAAGGATTCATTAGGTCCCTGCCTTATATTATGTAACTCTTGAAGAGAGACTTCAAATTGAAAATTTAGCTCGTACTATTTGACGAATGCTGAATACAGCTCCTTTCAATTCTACTAAACATGTGCATCTAAAGTATAATACCATTTAACAACAGCTCTTGTCAATAATATAAAAAATTATTTAATAATTTGCACCTTAGTCAGTCCAATGGGCTTCATGAAAATGACATACTATCAGAGAAGGTGAGGGCCTTCTGTCCCATCATACTTTTTAATATCTAAAAATATAAATTTTGGGGTAGTGGTTCCTCTTTCTCCAGATATAGGTGGGGGTGTGCAATCGGTCGTTTCGGTCAGTTTTGGGAGATTTTTCTGACCAAACCGAAATAACCGCATAGAGTTAATTAAAAACTGAACCAAAATTTTGGACATGAAAACCGAACCGACTAAATTGAAATTTTTAAAATTATTATATATTTTTTTAAAAAAAATTTGAAATATATAAAATAAAAAATAAAAATTCGGTTGGTTTGGCTAACTAAATTTTTTATATACAAAACCGAACTAAATTTTAGTTTGATTCGGTTCTAAAAACTCGAAAATATTGAAAAATCAAACCTAACTGGACCGAATTAAGTCGGTTCAATTTGTAATTCGGTAATTTCGGAAACCATGCATACCCCTAAATATGGGTGGGCAAAATCATAGTTAAGCCCATTTTTCTTTATTGTAGTTTAACATTATCTTACTTTTTGTTTCTGTAAAATACGTGCACCCAATTTAGTTCAAAATTAGACTTGATTGGTCTCTAAATAAAAGTATTCGGCCTATTTGTTAAAAACGTTTAAAATCGGACTATTTGATTTTTTGATACAAGTTGACGTGGCGAATTGACCTTTGTCCATAACCTAATACATCTTTTTTCTCCTCTTCGTTCTTCATTCTTCAGTAGCCTACCCACAGCTGCCAGTCCCAACCCTCTCTTCCTCTTTCACCGTCCAATCATTCTTGCGGATTATTACCGTCACATTCACCGCCATTATCAGCATCATCTCCTTCTTCAGCATAACTGATCAACTCTAGGCAATAGCCTAACCGCTCTATCCCACACATTCTTCGCATGATTCACAAATCCATTTTTCATTTCAACTTCAGCATACTTCAACCATAAAGTGTGATTCCTGAATTCAAGCTATAATGGGCGTTACCATACTCACTGATATTGCTCAATTAAAATCTTTTTGAAACTCTTTCCACTGCACACGCTAATATTTTAATCAATTTCTAATGCCCGTTCATATACTGATCCTGCTCGATTAAAATTATTTTCTTCGAGAGGGTAATCAGCAAGCTCTGTTGGGTCGGTGATCTTCTGTTCGGAGAAAGCTACTCCCACACCAAAAAAACCCACAAAGCTTGCCGATTTAAAAAAAATGGAAGAGTTTAGTTGGAATTCGAGCAATATCAGTGTTGGACGGGCGTTAGAAGTTGATAACGGGAGTGGATGATGTTATTTGTTTTGTAGAACATGGTAGTGGGACCATGGAAGTGGAAAACGATAACGCTTCTTCCACAGCATCAGAGCTGATTTCTTTAAAAAAAAACTTCGTTGCTTTATTTCTGCAACTCGTTGTAATGGAGCCGAACCAAGTTTTGAAAAGAAAAATCAGAGAGGTGGTGTAGAGGAAAAGAAAACAAGATAGAAGAAAGAAGCCAATTTGAGGTGATGACAGAGATTGTTGTGCTATACAGCAGAACACGAGAAGAAAGAATGCTTGGTAATGTAGCCGGTGCTAGACAAATTTTGGAAAGATGGATGAGTTGGATGCCAGATCAGATTATAATGAGATTGAACGCCCGAGCAATTTTGGAAGGTTTGTTGAATGTCATCTCAAAGTGAGTGATTGGATCAGCTATGCTAAGTTTGTATTGAAGAATGATGAGATGACATTCAACAAACCTTTCAAAAATGATTAGGCGAGGAATTTATACAAAAAAGCTTTTGAGAAGTTGGCTGATGATGCGGAAGCTGAGGTTGCTGCTCCTATATTGTTAGCAGGATGCTGAATTGCATGATCCACTTTTTTTTAAGGAATCTCCCCATTTCATTTAGTTCTATGTATAGAACTATAGAAGTCTAATCAGGAGATCTCTGTTGCTGTATGCATTGGGTTCTTTGGAGTGTTTTGCCCATGTAGAGGACATTCACTTCAACTGTGAGGAGGAAAGAAAAAAGGAATCAGAATGTGGAATAAAACGTCTTATGTTTGTTCAACTTATACCACATATCATTATATAATAATGAATGCATATTCATATATCTATTTATTTTTTATTTATGCAATTCATTGAACATTGGAGATTTTTTTTGATTTATTTTGAAATTTTTTCAGGAATGCCTGAACCCACACAATAAGATTTCTTTTGCAAAGACGTGTCTTTTAGCTCCCAGTTTGAAATACGGCAATTGAATCTGAGGTAAGCTCATCAAATTTTAGGCAATGCCATTTTCATATCTCCAAAAGATGAGGTAAAAATATAAATTGCTGTTATAACGTTAATGAGTTAAATTTGCACTATATTGTTCTATTCTCATTATTTTGCATGATATCAAACAGATTTTAAGCAACAACATATTGAGATAGAGCGTAACATTTATTGCTGCGAAAAGCTTTATGAGAAATATTTAGAGTGATCACCAGAAAATTGTTACGCTTGGAGCAAATATGCCGAACTGGAGAGATCCTTGGCTGAAACTGAACGAGCAAGGGCAATATTTGCCAGTTTTGAAGCGTTAGTGTTGGGAAAATCCCCAAATTAAATAAAACCCTAGAACTCAATCTCATGTCAAATCAATTAAGAAATCAAAACACTGTAGCGGAAGCGTACCTGAATCCATAGTGCAATCCTTAATCCTTGATCCTTGATCCTTGTGCGGCTGACCTTTTAGGTCAGTACGTTTTCTTAGAGAATGCCTTTAGGTTTTCTCTCTGTATTCTCTCTATCGATGGGATGTAGAAAGAAGCAGAATAAATTTATTTGTACGTATGACCTAGGGACCATAACCACCTATATAGATAACAATCCTGTTATCTTTTGGTTTCTATTTTAGCCCATCATTAAAATAGAATTACCCATTAGTCTCTACACATTAAAGGCCCACACCCTTTAGATACATTAAAGCCCAAATTTAT
>CATIWO010299921.1:0-28035 GCA_949673435.1 Macaranga tanarius
TTTTATTTATAATTTTAATATTTATATATAATTTTTCTAATTAATATATTTTATTTAATATTTTTATAATAAATATATATGACTCGGTCGGTTTGGTTATTTTCAGTTTTCTAACTTGAAAACCGAAATTAAACCGAACCAGTTAGTTATATATTTTTAAAAATCGAAATCGAACCGACCCTAAATATAACCGACCGAATCGGTCGGTTCGGTTCGGTCTGTACAAAACGCTACTCCGAGTAACGTTTTGTCTAATTTGACCGTCCGGGTTGGTCAAATTCACCCTAAATTAGTAATTTTTTTTTCTTTTCACCCTAAAAATGGGAATTACTTTTCAAACTATCTTAAAATAGGAATAAAATTTATTTTCTACCCTAAATTGGTAATTGTTACCAAATAAAACATGTCATATCATTTAATTGAGGTGGCAGAATTAGGAAGTTTTAGAAGGGTGGTATGCATACCACCTTAATCTCCATCTTTTAAAAGAACCATTAAAGATAACATAATTTGTTTTGGTACGAAAAAAAAAAATCTTTAAAAAAAATAAATAATAATAATAATAATAATAATAGTAATAAGGCTGCACTAGGATAAGACCGCACTACGACCCAACCATCATCATGCAATAAAGTTAACTGCTCATGGGATAAACATCAAAATTATGTTTAGTAATTGACGTCCTAAGGGAAGAGAGCGGGCATAATTGGCGAGCACGTTAGTCTATTTGTAAATATGTTTAAGTCCTGATTTAACAAATATTTAATTGCAGGAAATTCTTACATACATTTAGAGTATGTCTCTACATATATATCATTATATCAATATAATATTTAATGGACATTTAAAAGTATGGACCTTATTTTATTCCCAAAGTTAAATATTAATTATTAATTAAGTTAGATAATTAATAAAATATAATATAATATTAAAGGAATAAAATATAATATAATATAATTATTTTTTTAAATAGCAATTATTTATTGAGTTAGTATATATGCAGAGACATACTTTAATTGCATTTAATGACATCACAATTTGACTCGTTGTACATGTAGAAATACTAATTTAGCTATTAAGAGAGCCGGGAAGAGAGTAGTCAAGTGATAACTCTTCTCCAATGATATCTTGAGGTTGAGGTGTAGAGTTCAAATTCTGTTGTTGTCAATTAAAAGGGGAAAGTTGTCCTGTATTATGCAGTCTATTGATTTTAAGTTATATGACCTCCTTATTAACAAAAAAAAACTAATTGTTAAGAGATTTTTGTCGTTTTTATAATTTTATCTAAATCAAACTAAATTAGTTAGAATTTTGATAAAAAAAAAATAGTTAGAATTTAATATACAATGTTTACATAAAAAAACATAGCTATTAATGAGTTGATTATAAAAAAAAATGAGTAGAATATATGAATACTCGCATTGGTGTGTCGCAAATATTTTATTAAAATTAGGTGAAAAATGCTAAAACTAAAAAAATTAATACACATAAGATGTCAAATACCATAAGATTTTAAAGGAAAAATTAAAGTTTGAATATTATGTTGTCCCGAAACTTAAAGAGCATGCGTGGTTGAAAAATTACCCTAATAATAATGAGAAGTTGCACAAGATTTATTGCAGAGATTTTGGACCAACATGTTAAAAATAAAGAAGAATATGAAAGATCCTTATTGGTCCAAGGTTGATATTTTTGCAACCCAATTAGTAGGATTATGAGTTGGAATCTATATGATAACTGAAACATATTGGGGTCACCGACCTTTTAAACCACACCATTTCTATGATTCATATTGATTTGCTTGCTTCAATGGTTTTGCATTATCATAAAAGATGTACTGTCATTGTTTACTTTTTTTTTTTTTTTTTTTTTTTCTGTTATAGTTGAAATGTTCTATGTCATGCTTTGCAACAATTTCATCAATAGTATTAGGATTTAAAGAATGTTCTTATACTCTCTTCTTCAGCATTGTACAATTCTTGATCGATCCATTGATCAGATACTAGTAAAAATAAATTAATATCTAAATTTTTATTGGGTTAAAACTAGATCATTTATATTGAATTAAATTATTAAATAAAATAAACTCAATTATTAACTACTAACAAGCAAGATAAAACAATCTTTAAAATTGGAATTAAATTTGCTAAAAAAATTGGGATTAAAATGATCATAACTCACATTACTTTCTATAACTCGTGACTTATAATGATGTAGGATTTTACACTTTGGTGCTAACCCTAAAGTTACAGTTAGCTTGGCTTTCAAAGATTATATATCAACAAATTTTCACATACTTTGTGAAGGAATCTTGTATCGTGGTTAACCGGCTGTTCACGTTGCTTGCAAAATACTATGTACAGCATATTGATTTTAAAAAATACATTTTAGAATTAACATTAATTGGCTTAAATAGTAGGAAACTTGAATTTCTTTAGATAAGGTTTCGAGTTCAAATCTATTATACGGAAAAAATGGGTGCTAAGAGAGTTTTGCTTCCTTATAGAATTCATATAGTTTGAATTCTGTAATAGTCAAAGCTCTTATGACTATTGTATACCAAAAGTATTAGATGGAAAAAATATTTTAGAACATAAACATGCTGCTTTGTATTTTTTTTTTTAAAAACAAACTTTTAAATCCATATATTTATGAAAAATTCTGCATTTCTCAATATACTGAAAAGAAATAAAGTTTATCTCTCAAAAAGAAAAGAAAGAAAGTTTAGTCAAGCTGCATTGGTTCTTTTAAAAAAATCTAAATCATTATTAAACATAGGGAATCCTCGATCTAATTAACAATTAGTGTAATGTGCTGGTTATATAAATCAATACAAAGATAAACACACAGAGCAAAAAGAGCTAGAACTCTAAAAGCTTAAACTACAATACAAAAATGGAGGAGAAGGTTAGCAAGAAAACCTCTACAGCACACTGTTTAGTGATTCCTTACCCAGTCCAAGGCCATATAAACCCTATGCTTCAATTCTCCAAGCGACTGGTAAAAAAAGGGGTCAAGATCACATTCGTTACAACTCGAGCTGCCTTCAAAACAATGCACAGAGCTGCAGCATCATCCTCTAGCTCCATTGGGCTTGAAACCATATCTGATGGCTACGATGAAGGTGGTGTAAGCCAAGCAGGAAGCATTGGAGTTTACCTAGATCGGTTTTGGCAAGTTGGGTCGATGACTCTTATGAATCTTGTTGAGAGGCTAAGTAGTTTAGGTCGTGCTGTTGATTGTATAATATATGATGCATTTATGCCTTGGGGACTTGATGTAGCCAAGAAGTTTGGGTTGGTTGGTGCTGTCTTTTTCACTCAATCTTGTGCTGTTGATAGTATATATTATCACGTCCACAAGCAACTTATAAAACTTCCTGTTTCCAAGACAGGAATTTTTATTCCAGGATTGCCTCCTCTTGAATCTCAAGATATGCCTTCTTTTATCTATGAGTTGGGGACTTACCCTGCTTTTTTTGACATGCTTGTGGATCAATTCTCCAACATTGATCAAGCCGATTGGGTTTTTTGCAATACATTCTATGAGATGGAAAAAGAGGTAATCTATAGAGATTATCATTATATGATTGTTGACTTATTGTTATAAAAAAATTACAACTTAATTTTGACATGTTTTGTAACCTTTAAAACTTGGTAAAAAAAAAAAGTCATTTTGTACAAATTATTGCAATTTTAGCATAGTTAGTACTTTGGTTAAAATTAACTAAATAGACGCACACATGACAATTTTAGAAAAAATTACTTCAAATGTCACATATGCGTTTTTTTTTTTTTTTTTTTTTTTTTTTTTTGTTAATTTTGACGAAATTGCATATGTTATCAAATTTTTTAAAATTAAAGTAAATTTGCAATAAATTATAAATGTTGTGATTTGCGATACCAACCGTAAACTAATAAAATATATATTTTGGTTATTAGCACTTGATATGTGAAATTTCTGATAGGTGGCAGATTGGCTTGCTAGGCTCTGGCCATTTAGAACAATTGGGCCATCTATACCATCTGCGTACTTAGATAAGCGGATTGAAGACAATAAAGACTATGGACTTAACCTTTTCAAGTTGAATAATGATCGATGCAATGACTGGCTAAACGATCGGCCAAAAGGGTCTGTTGCGTATGTATCATTTGGAAGCCTAGTTGATCTTGAAGCAGAGCAAGTGGAAGAACTTGCATGGGGATTAAAGGGAAGCAATAGCTACTTCTTATGGGTTGTGAGAGCATCAGAGGAGGCTAAACTACCGGAGCGTTTCGCCGAGGAAAATTCCGAGAAGGGATTGGTGGTGACATGGTGTCAACAACTAGAAGTTTTAGCACATGATGCAATAGGATGTTTTGTTACACATTGTGGGTGGAATTCAAGCTTGGAAGCTTTAAGCATGGGAGTGCCAATGGTGGCAATGCCACAACAAACGGACCAAAGCACGAATGCTAAGTATATTAAGGATGTCTGGAAGATGGGACTTAAAGTTCCAGTTGATGAGAAGGGTATTGCAAGAGGGAAAGTGATTGAATGTTGCATAAAGGAAGTAATGGAAGGGGAGAAGGGGAAAGAGATCCAAGAAAATGCTAGCAAATGGAAGGAATTGGCAAAAGAGGCAGTAGATGAAGGTGGAAGTTCTGATAAAAATATTGATGAATTTGTTGCTAGTTTGGTTAATTAAACACTACTAGAAATTGTTTTATGTACTTCAATTAAATTGATGAGATAATGTTATGCATTTCATATTATATGTTTCCAATTTAATATATAAGATTTTTGTTGGATTTCACTCTGTTTGTAATAATGTTAATTATTGTACGTATCAAAAATAGTCATATGAAGTCCGGCCAGCTTTAACGAGTCAATTCAGTGATCTCTATACAAATACCAAATTATATCGGATTAATCATTAACAGCTAGAAAATATTGTTGATTATTAAAAAAACAAAATGTAATAAAAATTTTCTGCAAGCGATTCAAAGTACGTATGTGTGCCAAATGAAGGGGTAGTATTTAGCCAAAACCACCTCCAAAGTAAGTTCAATTTTATAGATGTATGTTCTTTTGCTTGTTTTACTACCTTCAAAGTGAGGTTTTGGTGGATATTTTTATCCTTTATGTATTTTATTATGGCTGCTCTAGTAAGGATCAATCTGAAGCATTCTCAAATTTAAGTCTGTTGATGGTGATTTCGTTTTGATGTTTGTTGATGATTATTAAATTTTGTTTTAGTATGAGTAGTTAAATAGTAAATTACTTGTATCTTTTTTATTTGGTGTAAATCATTTTTTCGATAAATAAAAATAATTGTGGTTATAAAAAAAATTCCCTAGGAGGCTGAATTCACATAACAAAAAAAAGTTAAAAAGCTTACAATATTATAATATAGATAAGACAAGACAAAAACTATTGTTATAGTACATATAAAGTTCTCTCCTCTGCTGCTTTTTCTTCTTGGTTTTTAAACTCTTTCTCTAGTTTTGGCCAAAAATTACTATATTTTTTTATTTTTTTTTGTCCATGTATCTCATAATATCTATAGATTTGAGGATAAAACTCAAATTTTAGTGGGTATTTATTATAGTTTATAAATAATTTTTTATTGTAGTTTTGACATAGTATTAGTATAGAATTTTTCTTCCATTTTAGTGCTTTAATCCATCCATTGGAGCAGTATAACAGTAGATCTGAAGAAGATTTTGAGGTGAAATTTTGAAAAATTCAGTTAGATTAAGCTCTGATTTGGCTCGTTCAGTACATCTGAGGCACAAAAAGTGCATATAGCCAACAAAAATTTCTTCTTATATTTACCGGGGAGAATTTCTATACCTTGAGTTAGACTGTTTTATTTTTTTAGGTATAGGTTTTCACTCTAAAAATGAATTTAGAGAGTATTTGATGTAGCAAATGTACTCTCTTTTAAGTTTATTTATGATAAATGAAAATCATCATTTAACCAAAAAAAAAAAAAGTACATATAAAGTTCAAAATCATATTATAAATCTTATAGATTAAGGTGAATATTTTAAAATAAAGTGTAAAATATAATGTTATAAAGTAAATTAAAATTATTTGTAAATTAACTTAAATTAACTTATATAACTTAAATTAACTTATATATAGTATTTTTAACTTACATTTTTATTAAAAAATTAAAACACTAATTAATATGATTGTTGTTGTTGTTGTTTTTTCTAATAATTAATTTATACGATGAATACAAAATTTATTAAATATTAAATATTAATATATTAAATTTCTAAAAAGATAAAATTATTATCTAAGAGTGTGTCCTGTCCCTGACCCAGTGTGTGCGTATGTTTGTGTGTTTTGTTAATTTTTTTTTTAAAAAAGATAAAATTATAAAATAATTATAATATATATTGACTAATTATTAAGTATAACATGGTTGATTATATATTGAAAAAATAACAATATTTCAATTTGATAAAGTTTTTATGAGTTTCACATTGTATTAATAGGTTAGGAATTAAATGGAATTTTTATTTTGTCAAATTAACCCTTTTAGCTAAAAAAATAAGGGTATAAATTTAAAAAAAAAAAAGTAATTTATGGTTAAGCTCTTTTTTAATTATTTTTTACTGATGTTTAAATGTAACTTTATTTTACTTGAATTTTCATATCATATCAACTAATATAATTGTAACACCCAACCCCATTAATTCCCTTGTTAGGAAGTCGCATACTTGACCTTCCTAGTTTAAGTATTGATATGGCCGAGTATTACTTCTTAATTGATCATCCACTAGATAACTCTTAAATCATAATACATCCCAAAATATTACCATTACTATTATATACAATTCTCACAGTACAAATGAGTAATTACAACTATTACCAAATACTCTATCTAAATAGTATTCTTCAGAGTCTTCACTGCTTCTGCTTCTTTTATCAAAATCTAGCTATCTTCCCGATCGCTACTCAACTCTGAAAAATTTAATAAAAGGGAGTGGTGAGTATTTCCAGCGGATAATACTCAGTGAGTAAACAAAAATAATACTCCAGCTTAACCATAACAATTAAATAAAAGTTCATAATCAAATTAATAAGAATCATTTAAAATAATCATTTTAAAACATTTCAATCAAATATCCCTTTCTAAAATTACTTTTTCATACAATACACACTCAACATCATAACTACTTTACTTCCATAGGGTAGAATCTGTACCCGGCCCCAAGCAACGATTATATACTTTCACCAACCCTATATTTACAAATGTACACCCGACCCCTGGCAATAACTATACAAATTTATAGTAACATATGTATTCGGCTCCAGGTATCGACTATACATATTTACCATCTCACGTTTATATAGTAACATGTGTATCCAACCCCAGGCAACGACTATACACACTTACCAGTCATACCATGTCCAGACATAGATTTACACTTATATAGTAGTATATGTATTCGGTCCCGGGCTTCGACTATACACAACTACTCAAATATGCCATGTTTCATATATAGAATCTCTAACTCTTAGTGTCATACGCACTTAAGATTATAAATACAACTAAAACTCTGAAGCCCAAAATGGAGGCTTAAATGATCGAATTTGGACATCAAGATGGGGTTTATCGGGTTCCCCTCAATAATAGCTATATAGATCTCTGAGTCAGTTTCGATTTGATATATTAGAGATCCCGTAACTCAACCGGTACCGAAAGTTAAGTCCTCCCAAAGCAACACTGCGCACCTCAACGGTCCATTCCAAAAATTCAAATTTTTGGTCATCAACAGTGCATAGAGGCGCCACCTGTTTACTATTACTACAGAGGCACCGACCTTAACCTACAGAAGAGCTGCCTCTATGCCACAGAGGCGTCGCCCTTAAGCCATAGAGGCGTTGCGTTTGGGCCTCAATTGGGCTGAGGCGTTATCCTTGTAAGCATAGAGGCGCCGCCTCTATGTAATTAGGCGCCGTCTAATCATACCAGTAATGTTCAAACTTTCAAAAATTCACCAACAGATCAATTTTTCAATCCAAAAACAATAAGAGTTCATCTAAAATCAAGTAAATCAATCAAAAAAGTAAAGAAATGAGGTCCACTCACCAAACTGTCGGTTCCTCCCTCTTTTCCTCTTCCTCCAGACAGCGTTTCCTTCATTTTCTTTTTTTTTCTTCTTTCTTTGTATCATCTCTTTTATTAACATTAATGCCAAATTACAGTTTAGTCCCCTAACTTAATTTCTTTTAATTAAGTCATTTCTCCAAAATTATTTTCCTTACATTTTAGTCCTAACCCAAAATAACTTAATTATTCGGGTATGAACGTAAAAATTCTTCCCCTCTAAAAAGAATTTCATCCTCAAAATTCAGAGAATACTCATTATGTTATTATTAAAAATCTCTTTATTTTAATCTTTATCCTTTTCTTCACTAAACATTATATCCACAATTCTATTCTCAAGAATTCTCTACATCACAACTCAATTTAACAATTTTCTCGTTTACATTTCCGTACTAATAATGTACTTATTTCTTATCAATAGCAACTATTATTAATTTAACCATCATGTCTCAAAATAAACGCTTCCTTTATTCATAGACTTCAAAATTACGATTACACCTATCATAGATAGAGTCCACTTTATAAATTAATTATACACTCTATCGCATGAAAAGCTTTTATTCTTTCTTATTCAGTTACTAGAAAATCCTCTCAGGACAGTCATGAGTATAGTGCCCTATCTCACTACATTGATAACACCGCACTCTTATGCATCTACTACAATTCCCCGTGTGGTGACTTTTGTATTCATTACACCATGGTTTTGCATATGTTTCTCCAACATCTGCTTATCCAGGTAGTGCCATCAGTTGCTTTACCGATGCTTGGCCTTCTTGAAGTTCACCATTTCCTCCACTTTTAGTATTTCCTTCTGATTCAGAGGTAAACTTCAATCTCTTATTCTCGTTCCAAGACTTAGCTTTTTCTAACTCCTTATCTAACCTTTCTTGCTCCATGGCTTTTTTAACCCAACCTCTAAAGGTTGTGCTAGCATACAGATTAAGCTTTTTATGTAGGGAGACATTCAATCCATCCCCAAACTTATCACTTTTCATTCTTTCTGTAGGATACACATATTTTATATATCGGTACATATCTTCAAACTTGTCAGTATACTCCATGACAGCCATCAAACCTTGTACCAAATTTATAAAAGATACTCTCTTATGCTTCTAAAAAGTCTCAGTCAAATACTCTTTTTTAAACTCCTCTTTGAATACTGGCCATGTGAAAGCCTCTCCACATAAATTTCTTATCCTGGTCAACTAATCATCAGCCTTATCAAACATATGGCCATATATGTTACTCACCTTTTCTTCATCACTAAGTTGTAACATATTGAAGGCCTTTTCCACAATCTTAACCCACTTATCTGCTTGTCCTGGTCCAAAGTACCAGTGAAGTCATAAGCTCCACATTTCTTTAAATGTTTGATGATATCTCTGGCCTTCCTATACCTTTCTTGTTCTTACATCACCGTTGCCATCATGCGTGCCAAATCAATAGCATTTATGTGTACTACTGGGGCTGCTAGCTGGTTCCGCACATTCACAAGCATCATGGGCTGCGGTGGTTGGTAATTATTTTGTACTCTCCTAGGCAGATTCTCAAATAACATTACGGGTATGGCCGGCACCAAACTATTTTATTGACTATCCATTCGAGCATTACACATTCCATTCCTATCGTTGCTAACTGATGCTAACGACGGAGGTGAAGCTCGTGGAAATGCTCGACCCCTAGTCGAGATATTAGCCAATTCTGCTTTATTATCCTGGGTTCCATATCCTCTACCTCTACCCCGACCTCTACCACGTCTACAACCACGACCTCCTATATTACCACCTCTAGTTCTTGCTATTTCTCTGAAATTCAAAATTAACATAATTAATTACCATTAAAACTCATATCATCTCTATTATTCATCAAAAGCATTGTTCTTACAATCTAAACTTCCAACCCTAAACTTTCAAATCTAGGTTTCCAAATTGAATCTTTCAAAATATGAGCTTTCGAATCTAAGTTTCATACCTAAGTTTTCAAACCTGGCTCTGATACCAAAATTGTAACACCCAACCCCACCAATACCCTTGTTAGGAAGTCATACACTTGACCTTCCTAACTTAAATATTGATGTGGCCAAGTCTTACTTCTTAATTGATTATCTACTAGATAACTCTTAAATTATAACACATCCCAAAATATTACCATCACTATTACATACAATTCTCATAGTACAAATCAGTAATTACAACTATTACCAAATACTCTATATAAATAGTATTCTTCAAAGTCTTCACTGCTGCTGCTTCCTTTATCAAAATCTAGCTATCTTCCTGATCACTACTCAACTTTAAAAAATTTAATAAAAAGGAGTGGTGAGTATTTCCAGCGGATAATACTCAGTAAGTAAACAAAATTAATACTCTAGCTTAACCATAAAAATTAAATAAAAGTTCATAATCAATTTAATAAGAATCATTTAAAATAATACTTTTAAAATATTTCAATCAAATATCCCTTTCTAAAATTACTTTCTCATACAATACACACTCAATAACATAACTACTTTACTACCATAGGGTAGAATGTATACCCGGCTCTAGGCAATGATTATACACTTTCACCAACCCTATATTTATAAATTTACACCCGGCCCTTGGCAACAACTATATAAATTTATAGTAACATATGTATTAGGCCCCAGGCATCGACTATACATATTGAACATCTCATATTTATATGGCAATATGTGTATCCGGCCCCAGGCAACGACTATACACACTTACTAGTCATACTATATCCCAAACATGAATTTACATCTATATAGTAGTATGTGTATTCGGCCCTGGGCTTTGACTTTACACAACTACCTAAATATGTCATGTCTCATATATGGAATCTCTAACTCTTAGTGCCATACGCACTAATGATTATAAACATAACTAAAACTCTGAAGCCCAAAATAAAAGCCTAAATAATCAAATTTGGACATCAAGATGGGGTTCGTCCAGTTCCTCTAATAAAGGCTATATAGATCTCTGAGTCAGCTTCGATTTGATATTTTATAGGCCCCGTTACTCAACCTGTGCCGAAAGTTAGCTCCTTCTAAAGCAATATTGTGCACCTCGATGATCCGTTCCAAAAATTTAAGTTTTCGGTCATTAACAGTGCATAGAGATGCCACCTGTTTACTACAGAGGCACTGCCTTATTACTACAGAGGCACCAAACTTAACCTATAGAGGCGCTGCCTCTATACCACAGAAGCATTGCCCTTAAGCCATAGAAGCGTCGCGTTTGGGCCTCAATTGGGCTGAGGCGTCGTCCTTGTATGTATAGAGACGCCGCCTCTGTACAATCAGACACCACCTTATTATACTAGTAACGTTTAACTTTTAAAAATTCACCAACAGATCAATTTTTCAATCCAAAAATAATAAGAATTCATCTAAAATCAAGTAAATCAATCAAAGAAGTGAAGAAAGGAGGTTCATTCACTAAACTGTCGGTTCCTCCCTCTTTTCCTCTTCCTCTGGACAGTGTTTCCTTTGTTTACTTTTTTTTTCTTCTTTCTTTATATCATCTCCTTTATTAACATCAATGGCAGTTTAAGCTAAATTATGGTTTAGTCCTCCAACTTAATTTCTTTCAATTAAGTCCTTTTTCTAAACTTATTTTCTTTATAATTTAGTTCTGACTTAAAATAACTTAATTATTCGGGTACGGACGTAATAATTCTGCCTCTTTAAAAAGAATTTCATCCTCAAAATTTAGAGAATACTCATCATGTTATTACTAAAAATCTCTTTATTTTAGTATATATTTATTTTCTTCACTAAACATTATATCCACAATTCTATTCTCAAGAATTATCTACATCACAACTCAATTTAACAATTTTCTCATTTACATTTCCATACTAATAACATACTTGTTTCTTATTAATAGCAACTATTGCTAATTTAACCATCATATCTCAAAATAAAAACTTCCTTTATTTATAGACTTCAAAATCATGATTACATCTATCATAGATAGAGTCCACTTTATAAATTAATTATACATTCTATCGTATTAAGTGCTTTTATTTTTTCTTATTCAGTTACTACAAAATCCTCTCAGGACAGTCACGAGCATAGTGCCCTATCTCACCACATTGATAACATCGCAATCTTATGCGTCTGCTACAATTCCCCGTATGGTGACTTTTGCATTCATTACACTATGGCTTTGCATATATTTCTCTAACATCTACTTGTCCAGGTGATGCCATCGAATGCTTTACCGATGCTTGGCCTTCTTGAAGTTTATCTTTTCCTCCACTTTTAATATTTCCTTCTGATTCAGAGGTAAACTTCAATCTTTTATTTTCGTTCTAAGACTCAACTTTTTCGAACTCCTTATCTAACCTTTCTTGCTCCATGGCTTTCTCAACTCAACCTCTAAAGGTTATGGTAGTATACAGATTAAGCTTTCCACGTAGGGAGATATTCAATCTATCCCTAAACTTATCACTTTTCATTCCTTTCGTACGATACACATCTTTTGCATATCGGTACAGATTTTTAAACTTCTCAGTATACTCCCTAACAGTCATCGAACTTTATATTAAATTTATAAAAGATCCTCTCTTTTGCTTCTGAAAAGTCTCAGTCAAATATTCTTTATTAAACTCCTCTTTGAATACTGGCTATGTGAAAGCCTCTCCATACAAATTTCTTATCTTGGTTAACTAATCATCAGCCTTATTAAACATAAAGCCATATACGTTACTCACCTTCCCTTCATCACTAAGTTGTAATATATTGAAGGCCTTTTCCACAGTGTTAACCCATTTATCTGCTTGTCCTAGGTTCAAAGTACCATGGAAGTTATAAGCTCAATATTTCTTTAAATGCTCGATGATATCTCTGGGCTTCCTATACCTTTCTCATTCTAACCTCACCATTGCCATTATGCGTGCCAAATCAGCAGCATCTATGTGTACTACTAGGGCTGTGGTTGGTTCGGTACATTCATAAGCATCATGGGCTGCGGCGGTTGGTAATTATTCTGTGCTCTCCTAGGCACATTCTCAAATAACATTACAGGTACAGCCGGTGCTGAACTATTTTATTGACTATCCATTCGAGCATTATGCATTCCATTCCTATCGTTGCCAACTGATGCTAATGACAGAGGTGATGCTCGTGGAAATGCTCAACCCCTAGTCGAGATATTAGCCAATTTTTCTTTATTTTCCTGGACGCCATGTCCTCTACCTCTACCATGTCCACGACCACAACCTCCTATATTACCACCTCTAGTTCTTGCCATTTCTCTGAAATTCAAAATTAATATAATTAATTACCATTAAAAATAATATCATCTCTATTATTCATTAAAAGCATTGTTCTTACAATCTAAACTTCCAAACCTAAACTTTCAAATCTAGGTTTCCAAATTGAATCTTTCAAAATGTGAGCTTTCGAATCTAAGTTTCATACTTAAGTTTTCAAACCTGGCTCTGATATCAAAATTGTAATACCCAACCCCACCAATACCCTTGTTAGGAAGTCACACAGTTGACCTTCCTAACTTAAGTATTGATGTGGCCAAGTATTACTTTTTAATTGATCATCCACTAGATAACTCTTAAATCATAATACATCCCAAAATATTACCATCACTATTATATAATTCTCACAGTATAAATCAGTAATTATAACTACTACTAAATACTTTATCTGAATAGTATTCTTTAGAGTCTTCACTGCTCCTGCTTCCTTTATCAAAATCTAGCTATCTTCCCGATCGCTACTCAACTCTGAAAATTTTAATAAAAAGAAGTGGTCAGTATTTCCAGCGGATAATACTCAATGAGTAAACAAAAATAATACTCTAGCTTAACCACAAAAATTAAATAAAAGTTCATAATAAATTTAATAAGAATCATTTAAAATAATCCTTTTAAAACATTTAAATCAAATATCCTTTTCTAAAATTACTTTCTCATACAATACACACTCAACAATATAACTACTTTACTTCAAAAGGGTAGAATGTGCACCCGACCCCGGCAATGATTATATACTTTCACCAACCCTATATTTACAAATGTGCATCCGGCCCCTGGCAGCAACTATATAAATTTATAGTAACATATGTATCCGGCTCCAGGCATAGACTATACATATTTACCATCTCACGTTTATATGGTAACATACATATCCGACCCCAGGCATAGACTATACACACTTACGAGTCATACCATGTCCCAGACATGGATTTACACCTATATAGTAGTATATGTATTCGGCCCAGGGCTTCAACTATACATAATTACCTAAATATGTCATGTCTCATATATAGAATCTCTAACTCTTAGTGCCATATGTACTTAAGATTATAAACATAACTAAAACTATGAAGCCCAGAATAGAGGCCTAAATAATTAAATTTGAACATCAAAATGGGGTTCATTGGATTCCCCTAATTAAGGCTATATATATCTCTGAGTCAACTTTGATTTGATATATTATGGGCCCCGTAACTCAACCGATGCTGAAAGTTAGGTCCTCCCAAAGCAACGTTGCGCACCTCGACGATCCGTTCTAAAACTTCAAGTTTTTGGTCATCAACAGTGTATAGAGGTGCCACATGTTTACTACAGAGGCGCCGCCTTATTGCTATAGAGGCGCCGCCCTTAACCTACAGTGGTGCCTTCTTTATACCACAGAGGCATCGCCCTTAAGCCATAGAGGTGTCGCCTTTGAGCCTCAATTGGGCTGAGGCACCGCCCTTGTGTGCATAGAGGCGCCGCCTCTATATAATTAGGTGCCGCCTGATCATACCAGTAACATTAGAACTTTTAAAAATTCACTAACATATCAATTTTTCAATCCAAAAAAATAAGATTTCATCTAAAATCAAGTAAATCAATCAAAGAAGTGAAGAAAAGAGGTTCACTCACCAAACTATCGGTTCCTCCCTCTTTTCCTCTTCCTTCGAATAATGTTTCCTTCGTTTTCTTTTTTTTTTCTTTTTTTGTATCATCTCCTTTATTAACATGAATGACAATTTAAGTCAAATTACAGTTTAGTCCTCTAACTTAATTTCTTTCAATTAAGTCCTTTCTTTAAACTTATTTTCCTTACAATTTAGTCCTAACCTAAAATAATTTAATTATTCGGGTACGTACGTGATAATTCTCCCCCTCTAAAAAGAATTTCATCCTCAAAATTTGGAGAATATTCGTTATATTTTTACTAAAAATCTCTTTATTTTAATATTTATCCTTTTCTTCACTAAATATTATATCCACAATTCTATTCTCAAGAATTCTCTATATCACAACTCAATTTAACAATTTTCTCATTTACATTTCTGTACTAATAATATAGTTATTTCTTATCAATAGCAACTATTACTAATTTAACCATCGTATCGCAAAATAAACGTTTCCTTTATTCATAGACTTTAAAATCACGATTATATCTATCATAGATAGAGTCCACTTTATAAATTAATTATACATTCTATCACATTAAGCACTTTTATTCTTTCTTACTCAGTTACTACAAAATTCTCTCAGGACAGTCACGAGCATAGTGGCCTATCTCACCACATTGATAACACTACACTCTTGTGCGTCTATTACAATTTCCTGTGTAGTGATTTTTGCATTCATTACACCATAGTTTTGCATATATTTCTCCAACATCTGCTTGTCCAGGTGGTGCCATCGGTTGCTTTACTGATGCTTGGCCTTCTTAAAGTTTACTATTTCCTCCACTTTCAATATTTCCTTCTGATTCAGAGGTAAACTTCAATCTCTTATTCTCATTCCAAGACTCAACTTTTTCTAACTCCTTATCTAACCTTTCTTGCTCCATAGCTTTTTCAACCCAACCTCTAAATATTGTGCCAGCATACAAATTAAGCTTTTCACATAGGAAGACATTCAATCCATCCCTAAACTTATCACTTTTCATTCCTTTCGTAGGTTATACATCTTTTGCATATTAGTACAGATCTCCAAATTTGTCAGTATACTCCCTGACAGTCATTGAACCTTATACTAAATTTATAAAAGATTCTCTTTTCTACTTCTAAAAAGTCTCAGTCAAGTACTCTTTATTAAACTCTTCTTTGAATACTAGATAAGCGAAAGCCTCTCTATACAAATTTCTTATCCTGGTCAACCAATCATCAACTTTATAAAACATAAGGCCATATATGTTACTCACCTTCTCTTCATCACTAAGTTATAATATATTGAAGGCCTTTTCTACTATCTTAACCCACTTATCTGCTTTTCCTGGGTCCAAAGTACTGTGGAAGTCATAAGCTCCATATTTCTTTGAATGCTCAATGATATCTTCAGGCTTTCTGTACCTTTCTCATTCCAACATCACCGTTGCCATCGTGCATGCTAAATCAGTAGCATCTATATGTACTACTGGGGCTGCTGGTTAGTTCAGCATATTCATAGGCATCATGGGCTGCGGCAGTTGGTAATTATTATGTGCTCTCTTAGACACATTCTCAAATAATATTACAGGTGCAGCCAGCGCTGAACTATTTTGTTGACTATCCATTCGAGCATTATGCATTCCATTCCTATCGTTGCCAACTGTTGCTAACGACTGAGGTGATGCTCATGGAAATGCTCGACCCCTAGTCGAGATATTAGCCAATTTTCCTCTATTATCCTGGATGCCATGTCCTCTACCTCTACCTCGACCTCTACCAAATCCACTACCACGACCTCCTATATTACCACCTTTAGTTCTTGCCATTTCTCTGAAATTTAAAATTAACATAATTAATTACCATCAAAACTCATATCATCTCTATTATTCATCAAAAGCATTGTTCTTATAGTCTAAATTTCCAAACCTAAACTTTCAAATATAGGTTTCCAAATCGAATCTTTCAAAATATGAGCTTTCGAATCTAAGTTTCATACCTAAGTTTTCGAACCTGGCTCTGATACCAAAATTGTAACACCTAACCCCACCAATATCCTTGTTAGGAAGTCACATACTTGACCTTCCTAACTTAAGTATTGATGTGGCAGAGTATTACTTCTTAATTGATCATTCACTAGATAACTCTTAAATCATAATACATCTCAAAATATTACCATCATCATTATATACAACTCTCACAGTACAAATTAGTAATTACAACTATTACCAAATACTCTATCTAAATAGTATTTTTCAGAGTCTTCACTGCTCTTGCTTCCTTTATCAAAATCTAGCTATCTTACCAATTTCTACTCAACTCTGAAAATTTTAATAAAAAGGAGTGGTGAGTATTTTCAACGGATAATACTCGGTGAGTAAATAAAAATAATACTCCAGTTTAACCATAAAAATTAAATAAAAGTTCATAATCAATTTAATAAAAATTATTTAAAATTATCCTTTTAAAACATTTCAATCAAATATCTCTTTCTAAAATTACTTTCTTATACAATACACACTCAACAATATAACAACTTTACTTCCATAGGGTATAATGTATACTCTGCCTCAGGCAACGATTATACACTTTTACCAACCTTATATTTACAAATGTACATCCGGCCTCTGGCAGTAGCTATACAAATTTATAGTAACATATGTATCCGGCCTCAAGCATCGATTATACATATTTACCATCTCACATTTATATAGTAATATGTATATCCAGCCCTGGACAACAACTATAGACACTTACTAGTTATACCATGTCTCAGACATAGATTTATACTTATATAGTAGTATATGTATTCGGTCCTAGGCTTCGACTATATATAACTACCCAAATATGTCATGTCTTATATATGGAATCTCTAACTCTTAGTTCCATATGCACTTAAGATTATAAACACAACTAAAACTTTGAAGACTAAAATGGAGGCCTAAATAATCAAATTTGGACATTAAGATAGGATGCATCAGGTTCCCCTGATTAAATTTATATAGATCTCTGAGTCAGCTTCAATTTGATATATTATAGGCCCCGTAACTCAACCGATGCCAAAAGTTAGGTCCTCCCAAAGTAACGCTGCGCACCTCGACGATCCGTTCCAAAAATTCAAGTTTTTAGTCATCAACAGTGTATATAGGCGCCACCTATTTACTACAGAGGTGCTGCCTCATTGCTATAGAGGCGCTGCCCTTAACCTACAAAGGTGCCGCCTCTATACCATAGAGGTGTCGCCCTTAAGCCATAGAGGTGTCGCCTTTGGGCCTTTTGGGTTGAGGCGTCGCCCTTGTGTGCACAGAGGCGTCGCCTCTATGCAATTAGGCACCACCTGATCGCACCAGCAACATTTGAACTTTTACAAATTCACCAACATATTGATTTTTCAATCCAAAAACAATAAGAATTCATCTAAAATCAATCAAAGAAGTGAAGAAATGAGGTCCACTCACCAAACTGTCGGTTCCTCCCTCTTTTCCTCTTCCTCCAAACAACGTTTTCTTTATTTTCTTTTTTTTTTCTTTCTCTGTATCATCTCCTTTATTAACATCAATGGCGGTTTAAGCCAAATTACGGTTTAGTCCCCCAACTTAATTTCTTTCAATTAAGTCCTTTCTCCAAACTTATTTTCCTTACAATTTAGTCCTGACTCAAAATAACTTAATTATTCGGGTACAGACGTGACAATAATATATTAATTTTTAATAGTAAAATTATTTTATATATATATTACCATCAATCTACTAAACTTGAATATTTTTAAAATATTATAAATTTATTTTTAAATTATTTTTTTATTATTGAAAATTAAAAAATATAACTTAATTTTATTTACCATAAATTTATTGTAGGTAGTTAAATGCTACATTACTTAATAAATAATTTCATTATTAAATATCTATATTATTTTAATATTAGATATATTTTTAAATCAATACGTATAGTACTAAAATATAAGTAAGATAATATCATATATCCTTAAACATTAAGGAAAAAAACACAAATTAATAGTTGAAAATGTGAAAGTAAAAGAAGATGTCAACTATATCAAAGGGAATCATATCAAAATTAAATGAAAGAAAAATCAAATCAAAGTTGGAATATTGGGTTAATTGTTTGTTACATAATTTTAGCTAATATTATCATAAAAATCTGTATATACCATGTTTGTATATCATATCATGTCTATAAATCAATCTCTTCTTAATAGACAGAATACAAGGAAAAAAAACTCAAGTTAATTTTCTTTTTTAAATAATCTGTGTTTTTATCTCTTATAGCTCTTTATAGTATCATAGCAAACTTGTTCTTGCATCTGAAATATACCAGTTCCACTACAACCATCCTTGTTAGACATGATGAAAAATAAAACAACTCTTACAATTCAAAGCTTCCATCACATGGGAAGCTTAGTCTCAGTAAAGCTTTCAAATTCCAATTTTCTATTATGGAAGTCACAAATATATCCACTCATTTGTAGTGCAAAACTTCTTCATCATATTGAAGAAGATATGCCATAAAAAACCATTCAAAAAAATTTCTCAATAGGAGAATCGAGAATGTCAAATCTAGATCAACAATAATGTGCTCCTTATGAGTTGGATCTTACGGACCATGACAAAAGGATGTCCTTAGCCTTGTTGTTGGTTGCACTACAACGGAGCAGATATAGACATGTTTAGAAAAAAAAAATTTCTTGCATCAACTAAAGAAAGGGAAATGCAATAAAAGAATCAATTGGCAAAAAAAAGGGAAAATCAACCTCTGAATGATTTTCTAAATAAGTTTAGGCACATATGTGACAATCTTGTTGCAATATATTAAACTCTCGATGAACTTGACAAAGTCTTAAGCTCACATTATCAGCCTTACAATTTAGTTGTATTATCAAAGCCACCATATCCCGCTTTCAACCAATATATTTTAGGGTTACAAGGTTTTGAACAATAACTAATCATGGAGAAAGAAGAAGAAAATACAAAAGTACCAAACTATTCTCAAGCCTTGTTCACACAAAGAGGGCAAAGAAACCATGGTAGAACTAATGTAAAACGCTTCTTCGATTCCAGAGGTAGAGGTTTTGTTCAGGTTAGAAATTTTAACAACTAAATAGGAGGAACCAACAGAACCTTTATCACCGACAATAATCCACAACCACAACAAGGGACTTTCCATAAGAAAAGTAATCCTTCATCATCCTAAGGTAATAACGCTTGTCAAATTTATAATGTTAGTGGACATTCTATTTTGAAGTGTTAGTACAAGTTTGATCATGCATATCAAAGTAAGGATTTGCCTCAAGCTTTTGTAGTCATATCACTGACTCATAATAGCAACCTTAATCTTTATGTTAACACTGCAATAACTGATTATATGATGACAGATCCAGGTATATTAAATACTCTTTCTCCTTATAATGGTAATACAAATGTGTATACCGGTGATGGAATTCCCTTTCATATCACCTATGTTAGTTCAAAATCAATATGACCTATAACGTTGAATGAAGTGCTAGTAGTACCTGGGTTAAGGAAGGATTTATTATTTGTTCATAAATTTACACAAGAAAATTCATGTACCTTTGAATTCTCATACTCTGATTTTATGATAAAGGATATAGTAACAAAGAATTCTTGCTAGAGGAACTAAGAAGGGAAGTCTTTATGCTCTAAATGAGGGAGAAGCATGCTTTGGTTGTGTTTATAATAAATAAAGCTGAAGATTCTATTTGGCATTAGCGTTTAGGTCATCTTTATTCACGTATTTTGTTAACCTTAGCTTCTAAAGAAATCATTAAAGTCACTTCTTAGACTAAACCTCCTCGCTTATGAACTAGTTGTCAAATGAAAAAAAGTTATAAGCTTCCTTTTAATAGAATTAGAAAAAAAAACTAAATTTCTTGTGTACAAAGTTTATTGTGATCTATGGAGTCCTTCACCAATTCATTCTATTCAGCACTTTCAATATTATGCTATTTTTGTGGATGACTATAGTAGATTTACATGGTTTTTTCCACTTAAAAAGAAGTCTGAATTTTTTTTTTCAAAAATTTTAAAGAATGGTTGCAAATCAAAATGAGCAAACAATTGAAGTCTATCAATGTGATGGGAGAGGTGAGTCTATTAAAATTGAATTTCTTAATTATTTATTATAATGTGGCATCAAACAATAAATCTTATGTCCAGGTACTCCCGAGCAAAATGGCATTGCCAAACAAAAACATCGGCACATTGTAGATACATGTCTCACTATGCTTATCCATACTAATATGCCTCTCAGATATTGGGTGGAAAGTTTTTATACAACAACATATCTTATTAATAGGTTGCCAACTTTTAATCTTAATTCTGACACTCCTTTTCAACATTTATTTAATAAAAAAACCAGATTATTCATTTGTAAAAGTTTTTTGGTTGTCATTGCTTCCCCTATTTGTGAAATTATACATTAAATAAGTTATATCCTAGATTATTCCCTCATGTATTCATCGGATATAGTCCATACTATAAAGGATATCATTGCCTTCATCCCCCTACATAAATAGTTTATATCTCTCGCCATGTAGTCTTTGATGAACATTTTTTACTTTATACTGATCTAACATAATCATTTAAAAGTGTTGACATGCAGGGGGAGCTTAGCATATATCCGAATTTTAATGAGTAGATTAAAGCACCAACTCATCTACAGCCTTCTAACTACATTGATATGTCGAGTCCCATTTCTCCTATAACTTATAACTTAAAATAAAATGATAAGATAATTCTTTTTGATGATTCTCTTATATATATAGGTTTAACTACTTCTCCAAATACTAACGGTAGTACCACATTAATAGAATCATCAGCTAATAATTTAGAATTACCTTAAAATGAGACACAAGTGAACCAACCTTCAAATTTTTCATCCGGGCCTGAGAAAGCACCTAATAAAACCATCTATATTCCTAGTAACTCTGAATCCACAACAATAAGGACAACTGAATCAAATCTTATTATATCAGATCCTATCGATATACCACCACCTTCTCACTCTAATGGTTCTATTTACACTCATCCAATGCAGACACGAACACGTATAGGGAAGCATATTGGTCATGTTAAAAAAAATTTCATAATTCTCAAGCATTAATGAATGTCTTATCATCCAATTATGCTGCAAGTCTTGACATTTCAGGACCAAAAACTATCAAGAAAGCTATTCAAACTCCACATTAGCTTAATGCAATGCATGCAAAACTTGAAGCCTTGTGTTAGAATGAAAAATAGCATAGTTATTTAGGATAGTTATGTTTACTTTTGGCTAGTTTTCATTTGCATTTGTTTGACTATTGTGTTGTTATTATTATTTTTGTTATGTTTATCTTATTTTTGTGATTTGTAAGTCCTCTTAGATTAAATTCATGCTTGGAAGTGCATTTAGATGCTCTAGATTAAATGATGATGCAAGAAAAGCCAAAGGAAGAATAAAGAGAAGTGTCCCGAGTCGTTATAAGGATAGTGAGTCATGACTGAGAGTTTCAGTGCTGAGAAGTATGCCGACTCGTCACCATTGTTCTAACTCTTAACAGTAAAGAAGTGTGCTGACTCACCACTATTATGTCGAGTCGTGACAGAGCCTCCTAGTATCGAGTCTAGCCTGAGTCGGCACAGTATTGCCGAGTGGTTTCCACACCCTTTCATTGCACCCTTTCACATTTACAACTATTTAGAAGGAGCATGAGTTGGGAAATCTAGAGGCCTATAAATGCATTAACTTAACTTTGTTTTTGTATGAAAAAAATTTAGTTTTTTCTTAGAAGTAATTAGTATTATTTAGTTTTTATTGTTAGAGAGAAAATCTAAGTGTTTAAGTGAAAACATATTTAAGAAGTCAAGGAAGACATCAAGTAACCTTCTGGAGAGCATTGGAGAATTCATCAAACACAATTACTATATTTTTTTATCTTTTCTCTATTTAGTTGCTTAATGTTTAAAATACTTTCTTGTTATTATTTGATTATGACTATCATGTATCTTGGCTAAGTCTTTATTTGTTAGAATTGTAAGGATGAATTAATCTTATGAACTATATTTTTATCTTTTATAAAACATGAATGATTTAGTTTCAATTGAGTATTTGAATGTATTATGTATGCTTGATCACCATATGTGACTTGTTAATTAAATGTTCACAATGAGAGTTGGGACATTTTGGTGGAAATGCAATTGAAATTACGTAAAGGATGGGAAAGTACTTGGAGACAAGAAATATACTTTGAGGGGTTAAAGAATTGGCAAGGAACTTAATGGTTCTTGTTTATCTCTACAATAACATGAGAGTGCTTGTAGACTCTAAATGGAAATACCCTTAATTGACAATAAGAATTGCTTTTAAGGATTATTGGTCACATTCTCCATTCATTTCATATGTTTATTAATTTATATAGTTTTTTTATTAATTCTGAATTGTGGTTCTAATGAACCTTGCTTGAATTTGTTGTTAAGACATTTAGATTAATTAGAGTAATTTGTAAGTCTTAGTAATTTTAGAATAGTTAGAACAATTCAATATCTTCTTTTATAAATTTTGCCTATCCATCTAAGTATCTATTCGATTAATATAAAATTGCTCCAAAATCCCTAGTGTTCGATACCCTACTTACTCTATACTTGGTCTTAGAGACTAGGGTATTTAATTTGAGCCACATCAAATTTTGGCACCGTTGCTGGAGAATTTGTTTAGAATTTTTATTAACTTAGGGTAGAGAAAGATTATTTTAGGTCTTAATTTTATTTCTATTTTTATAATTTTATAATTGTTGTTTGATTGTGATTTTACTCATGATGAGACTTAGTACAAGTGCTAGTGATATTTTGCACTTTGATCCTAAAATTGAATTAACTTTACGTACTTTGCGTAAGGAACAAAGGCAAAGAAGAGTGAATCAACAAAATTTGGATACTATGGCTGAACCGGATAGAAGAACATTAGCGATTTTACCATGCACGATATAACGATTAATTTTGGAGGAATTGTGGCTCCAGCCATTGCTAATAATAATTTTGAAATTAAGCCAAGCATTATTCAAATGGTGCAAAATAATCAGTTTGGAGGTTTACAAGGAGAGGATCCATATGCTCACATTTTGACTTTTCTTAATGTTTGTGCAACCTTCAAAATCAATAGTGTGATGGATGATACAATAAGACTTAGGCTTTTCCCATTTTCAGTCAAAGAAAAGGCACAACTTTAGCTTGTTAGTTTGCCTAGTGAATCAATCACAATATTGGACCAATTGAAGCAAGCTTTTCTCCACAAATACTTTCCCTTACACAAGACAGCCAAGTTTCGTAATGAGATTACTACTTTCAAGTAAAATGGAAGTGAGACAATCTATGTGACTTGGGAGAGATTCAAAGAACTTTAAAGGCAATGTCCACATCATGGCTTACCCGATTGGATGATCCCTCAAATTTTCTACAATGGGTTGATGGATAAGAATAGGAATATTGTCAATACAGCCTCTAGTAGGAAATATATGGATAAAATGGCTAAGGAGGCTGTTATTTTGCTTGAAGAGCTTATATCTCAAGGATCTAAGGTACATGCTCTCACCAAGTTAGTAAGTAAATCTTAAATTAATTCTTTAGAAAGTGCTAATACTGTTTGTGAGTTGTGTGGAGGATCTCATTCATATTCTCAATGTAATGTGAGTTCTAATGAGGATGTGAGTTATATGCAAGGAGCTTTCAACCAAAGAGGAGGGCTGAACTCAAACTCTTATAACCCTCAATGGAGAAATTATCCTGGATTTTCATTGTCAAATCCATCCTCTCAACTAAACCCTCCATTTAACCCAAATTCCAAACCACAAAACCCACCCAGAAGTCCTATGAAACTAAATCATCCTTTTTTTAATTCACCACCACAACTAAAGTGTAATTTAGAGAGTCTTATGAAGCAATTCATAAACTAACAATCAACCACCGACAAGCAACATGAGGACCAATTGAAGCAAATCAATGCAAGAATTGATCAACTTATTTCCCATAATTGCATCCTTGAAAACCAAATTGTTCAATAAGCCTCTTTAACTCCTCAACCTTTAGGAAGACTACCTAGTCAACCTGAATTTCAATCTAAGTAAACTTGAGGAGTGGTAAGGAGTTGGAGGTGCTTCATCAAGTAAGAAGAAAGTTATGAATGAGGATAGTGATGAGAGTATAGGTGAGATAAAAGTGGATGATAGTATGAAGAATAATAAGGATGAGAAGTGTGGTAAGGAAAAGAAGAATCAAGTAAGAATGATGAACCTAAGATTGACTTTAGAACTTTATCTTTCCCACAAAGGTTTATAAGGCACAATCTTGACAAGTAATTTGGTAAATTTCTTGACCATTTGAAGGAGATTACTATTACTATACCTTTTATGGATGCTATTAGAGATATGCCCGCTTGTGGTAAATTTTTGAAGGACATTGTGAATCATAAGGGTAAGGTGGAAGAGTATGGGCTAGTTTCACTTGTTGAAGAATCTAAGGCAATGTTCACAAAAACTCCACCAAAACTCAAAGATCCAAGTTACTTTACTATTCTTTATAGAATTGGTTATATTGCATTTAACAAAGCTTTGTGTGATATAGGTGCAAGTGTGAGTCTAATGCCTTATTCCATATACAAGAAGATAGATATTGGTGATTTGAAACCCATTACAATGTGCCTTTCCATGGTGGATAAATTTATTAAATATCTACTTGGAATTCTTAAGAATGTACCCACTAAGGTGGGTAAGTTCATTATCCCAGCAGATTTTATTGTGATGGATATAGAGGAGGACCCTGAAATTCCTATATTGTTGGGGAGGTCATTTTTAGTGACTGCAGGAGTGGTCAATGATATGAAAAATGGCAAAATAAAAATGGAAATGAATGATGAGTCCATTATTTTTTATGTTTTCAAGATGATTAAGGAAGCATCACCTCTTCAAGTTTGTGAAAGGATTGATTCACTTGATAGTATTGATGAATCTGTGAATGATGTGGTATATGAGTGTGTGGGCTAAAAACCTTTGGCAATTTGTTTATCACAAGGGGCTGATGAGAAACATTTCAATATAGAGATTGTGGATTGTGTGAGAATGTTGGAATTAACTCCATATGCCTTTCCTTATAAGCATTACTAAATTGAGCCACTAAAGAAGGAGGATGATCCTAAGCTTTCCTCACCAAATGAAACACCCAATTTAGAGCTAAAGCCTTTGCCCTCCAATCAAAGGTACGCATTTCTTGACTCTAAATCTAATTTTCCTTTTATAGTAAATTCTACATTACCTAATAATGAGGTAAATGCCTTGTGCGATGTGTTAAATAGATATAAGGGTACGATAGGATATTTATTAATGATTTAAAAGGACTAAGCCCAACTATTTGCATGCATATAATCCTTTTAGAAGATGATGCTAAGCCTACCATAGAAGCACAAAGGAGGCTAAATCCTACTATCAAGGAAGTGGTGAGAAAATAAGTAATTAAGTTGCTTGATAATGGGATCATATATTCCATTAGTAATAGTAAATATGTAAGCCCCATTCAAGTTGTTCTTAAAAAGGGTGACTTGACCATTATGCAAAATGAATATAATGATTTAATTCCTACTAGGACTATCACGGGTTGGCGTATGTGTATTGACTATAGAAAACTAAATAAAGATACTAAGAAAGATCATTTTCCATTACCTTTTATTGATCAAGTTCTTGAGAGACTAGCCAGCTTTTCTTACTTTTGTTATTTAGATGGGCTTAGTGGCTTTTATCAAATTCCTATTCACCCTGAAGACCAAGCTAACCTTTACATGCCTATATGGTACTTTTGCCTTTAGCCGTATGCCTTTTGGTTTATGTAATGCTCCCGTAACTTTTCAAAGATGCATGTTTTCAATGTTTTGTGATTTAATTGATGATTGTGTAGAGATTTTTATGGATGATTTTAGTGTTTATGGATCTAACTTTCCAAATTATCTAGCAAAATCTTTCTAAAGTTCTTGATAGGTGTAAGAAGCATGGATTAGTACTCAATTAGGAAAAGTGCCAGTTCATGGCACAAGAAGGGATTGTTCTTAGGCACTTGGTATCAAAAGAGGTATTGAAGTTGATAGAGTGAAGATAGAAGTGATTGCTAATTTGCCACCCCAAAGTGTGTTAAGGATATAAGGAGCATTCTATTGGGTTTCGGGTCACAGTCATGTAGCGAAAAACAAAACTTAAACACCCAAAACCTGTTAGTATAGATATGCCCTAGGGCCATTATTGTATGTAGACATTGTATATTTATCCCTTTCGTAATAAAATATTCATTTAAATCAAAGTGTTTATTTATTTGAGTATTTACCCTTAATATTATTTTGAATGAGTTTATTATAAAGAGTTGATAATGTGAGTGACAAACTCATTTGGTACATATGCTATAAATGTTCATATTCATTGGATTAATATATGGGTACTATTAATCCCTAGACTATCACCTCTGTCTATTTTCCTTGATCGGTATGTGATATCGATAGTGGGAGGTAGTTAGTCTCATGCTACTTGATATGAGATATTAGAATAGACATGTGGATACTCATGTGATGGGTGGATCGAACATGTGACATAAGATTTGTGATTGCATGAATATTCACTTTAGTCAACAATCACAATCTTGGACATAATGGTGCATATAGTCCTTTGACCTGAGGCAACATGGTCATCCACATATGGTTGGTTAGAGTTCGTTACCGCTTATATACTTGTGCTAGCCACACATGTGTATATGGCGTGTGGTGGCTCTAGTTGGTTATATGTAGGGATGAGTGATCGGCCAAGATGGAATTCATTACCTGGAGTGAACCGGGATAAGATCCTATGCTATCTAAGTTATTCTTGATTAATAAGTACCTAGCCAGGTCAAACTCGACTTACCCGAAAAGAGTTTCGGTGCTAGAAAGAGTTTCTAGTAGAAGTCTTATTTTATCAAGAATTGAACTTAAGATGAGGTCATATGATTGAGGCAA
>CATIWO010299940.1:0-19392 GCA_949673435.1 Macaranga tanarius
CTCAATATGCCAATATAATAACCATTCATCAATATTCAATCAAAAGCTCATTCTCAACATTCGACATACACAATTATGGTGTTCACTACACCACACATATACATTATCATTTACTATCTTTCTCACCACATTACCAATTCACAAAAGGAATTGTGAGAATGTGTGATAGTGAGACTGAGCCGGGTGGATAGTCCACACTGAATAAGTGAAATGGGCAAACTGAGCCGGGTATATAGCTACCCATAAAAGATATATGAGAAATGAGACTGAGTTGGGCAGATAGTCTCACTTAATGGCCATTTGAATGTGATTGAATTATGAGGAATATAGCCAAGAGGCTAATTGTGAGGAATGATTATCAGAATACTAAATCATGCATTGAACATACATTCCTTTAACATTGTGCTTATGAATGAGATTAAGTGTGTAATGGAATGTCCGAATATAAATGATAGATGTGGATGCTTTTTAATTATGAATGATTGATATTATATGTTAATAGATATTTTGGTGTGGATTAGTGTGCTTATAATGTATTGTTGTGGGAAGTATTGTTATGTTTTGATAAAGTGTCATATCCTTTGACATTACTAGTCACTTCAAGGGCATTTTTGTTAATCTATAAAAATGAATTAAGTCCAGGTTCGTGATAGTTGTAGCCCTCTGAAATAGCTTTCCATAGTTTCTTGAATCACTTGAATCCGAGTTCTGCAGAGAGAGTTATGGCTGAAAGAGTGTGACATGTTCTTGACCAAGTGATTGAAACCACTGGCGATCGCCAGTCAATGCTGGCAGACATGGCCACTAGTGATCGCCAGTGTTCTAGTGAGCGCCAGTCTTCTAGCACAACCTGGGGTCTTGTTTTGACTATAACTTGAGCTACAGAACTCCAAATGAAGCATGGTTTGATGTTAGAGAAACATTAAAGAGTCCTCTACAACTTTCATGCTTTAAGTTTGAGTAGAATTTATCTTTAAGATTCTCTAATTGAGCTTGACATTTTAGTGCTCACTTACTCCTTTTTCATTTTGACTCCCATGTGCATTCGATGTTGTGCCCATGGTATTGTAACTTTATATTTGTTATTATATTGCTTTATATAAGTGAAGATGTGCTTCTTTAAAGCATGATTCTTATGTGTTTAGTGTATGTGTGCAACTGTATTTGTAGTTGCTTATTGAGTTGCAAGTTCACCCCTTTGCTGTTGAATATTTTCAGGATTTGACTAGATTAATGGCTTGAAGCTTGTGTCTGAGTCTTTAGGTGGGCCGAAGCGAGTGGTGTACCTGACCTTCCTCCTACATATCATTTTGGCATTGTGTGTACATTGTAGTTTCTAGTTTAGTACTCTTGTATAATGCTAGACAAGCATATGTGTAATGTTGAACATGTTTGTATACAATGAGTTTGATATATATATATATACAAGCACATTTTATTGAGAAATTTTATTATGCCTTTTTGTGAGTGGTTTGATTATGCCACGTGTGCTTGTTGTGTGTAGCCACATGTTTGGTTATGTTTTTGGTTATCACATTTAGTGGTATCAAAGTAGGGATTAGACTCCCTCGGGATATGAGAATGTGTTGCATTCACAACATATCATGCATAAGTCATAGGTGATCAATAGTTGATGTGTGTTGCATATGTTAGGATGGAAGGACACTAAGCTCTACCTATTGGCCTAGAGGAGTCATCTGATTCTGTGCATGGTCAAACAATAATGCATTCTATAGATGCACCTGTACAATCCCAACCCTAACCTCCTTCTGCACAAGCTGTATATCCTCCCTTCATGCAGGAATTAATTCAAATTATGAGAGAGGCGACCTAAAAACCAGTGGATAGTGCTTTAGATGACCATTATGAGAAGATCAGAAAATAAGGTGCAAAGGTTTTTGCGAGAACTACAGTTTCTATGGTGGCGGAAGAATGGCTAAGAAACATGGAGAGGGTATTGAATCGAATAGAGTGCACCACCGAAAAGAAAGTGAGTTATGCGGCATCCTTGTTTGAACAAGATGCACTTGATTTGTGGGAAACCGTTCTGAAAAGTGGAGATGTACTAGCAACCTTGACTTAGATAGACTTTCTAAAGGAATTTACGGACAAATATATGTCACCTATGTACAAAGCTAGAAAGAAGCTTTAATTCCTTAATTTAAAGCAAGATGAATTATTGTTGTAGACTATGAGGTCCAGTTTGTGAGATTGTTGAAATATGCATCAGAAGAGGTGGCAATTGATGAGTTAAAAAGAGACAAGTTTGAAAGAGGCTTAACTCTTGAGATCCGAGAAAGGATTGCAATTAAACTTCCAACTTACAAGGATTTACTTGAGATGATAATTCGAGCGGAGGAAACCATATTGGAGAGGAATGCATTAGAAGCTAAAAGAAAGAGAGTTACTAGTGCATTTACAACTTCAACAAGAACCAGTAGTGGATCATCCTTCCGGAGTGCCGAGTTTCAAAGAGGAAGATTTAGAGGGCGTGGGTCAATTTGACCTAGCCAATCAATGGGAAACATCTACACTAGAGGGAGTGGATACTCGAAGAAATGTTGCTAGAGGGAGATCTACAAGTGGCATGTCAACTCCTATATGCAACAAATGTGGTAGATTTCACTCTGGGGAATGCTGGGGTTCTAGACCTAATGTGTGCTACCATTACAATTAACCAGGTCATTTATGAGGGAATGCCCATTGAGGGTAGGTGTTGGAGGATCACAAATGCAAATGCAAAGTAGTGCTGGAGTAAATTTTTCACAAGCAAGTAGAGGTAGAGGTTATGGAAGAGGAAGTGGAGCAAGTACCTCAACACCGACTGAGTCCATTGGTCAGAATCCAAGTCAATCTTGAGTTTGTGCCATTACAAGAGGCTCATAATGCACCAGATGTAGTGATGAGTGCTTATACTATCCTTGGATTTGATGCCTTTGTATTAATAGATCCGAGTTCTACATGCTCCTTTATGTCGGATGAATTTGCATTAAGAGTTCATAGTACTATTGAATCATTAGAGCATGATATTTGTGTATCTATACCGGTCAGGGGGTGTAGTAGTTGTAAATAGGGTGGTTAGATTATGTCAATAGTAATGGATGATATGATTTTGCATGCGGACTTGGTAGTCATCAAATCAGAAGAGTTTAATGTGATTTTGGGGATGGATTGGTTGTCTCATTACCATGCTATTATTAATTATTATACAAAGGAAGTGGTGATAGAGGTTCCGGGATAGAGAAAGATAGTGTTAGTGGGGGAGAGGAAAAATATTCTTGCTTGTCTTATTTCGGCCACTACAGCTTTTCAACTGATTAGGGATGGGTGTGAAACATATCTGGCCAATATTATTGATACATCAAAAGTGAGTCCGGGGGTGATAGATGTGCCAGTGGTTAAAGAATTTTTGAATGTATTTTTAGATGAATTACCAGGATTGCCACCATATCAAGAAGTAGACTTTGAGATTGACACCATACTAGGAGTAGCACCAATATCAATTACACCATACCGGATGACACCACTAGTCGAATTAAAGAAGCAATTAGAGGAACTACTAGAAAAAAGGTTTGTAAGGAAAAGTATTTCACCGTGGAGAGCACCGGTGTTGTTTGTAACAAAAAAAATGGAAGCATGAGACTGTGTATTGACTATAAGCAATTGAACAGGATCATAGTGAAGAACAAATATCCATTGCCTAGAATTGATGATTTGCTTAATAAGTTGAAGGATGCTTCAGTGTTTTCAAAGATTAAGTTGAGATCTGGTTACTGGCAACTTCGAGTAGCGGAAGGTTCCATTCTAAAGACAGCATTTAGAACTCGATATGGGCACTTTGAGTTTTTAGTTATGCTATTCGGATTAACTAATGCACCAGCGGCCTTATGTTTTTTATGAACAAGACCTTTCAACCTTATTTGGATCAGTTTGTTATTATGTTTATAGATGATATACTTATTTATTCATCAAGTCGGGAAAAACATGAGAGATAACTCCGAATAGCTTTACAAGTACTTCAGGAGAAGCAATTGTATGAGAAATTCAGTAAGTGTGAGTTCTGGATGGAGGAGATTGCATTCCCTGGCCATATTATATCTAAAGAAGGAGTGCAGTCAGATCTGTCAAAGATTAAAGCTATCTTAAAGTGGCAAGCACCTAGAAGTGTAACTGAGATTCAAAGTTTCTTGGGTTTAGCGGGGTATTACAGAAGATTTTTGAATGGTTTTTCCATTATAGCTAAACCATTGACAACCTTATTAAAGAAAAATACTCCTTATTATTGGAATGAAGCCTGTCAATAAAGGTTTGAGAGATTGAAGAAACTCTTACCACTGCTCCTGTTTTAGGATTACCAACTGGAGATGGAGGTTTTGTGGTATACATTGACACTTCAAGACAAGGTTTGGGTTATGTGAATATGCAGAATGGAAGAGTGATAGCCTATATGTCTAGGCAATTACGGCCTCATAAAATGAACTACCCAACGCATGATTTAGAGTTAGCTGCCATTGTTCATGCTTTGAAGACTTGGAGGCATTACTTATATGGAGAGACTTTTTCTATCTTCACTGACCATAAAAGCTTGAAGTATATTCCTACTCAAAAGGAATTAAACTTGAGACAACGAAGATGGATGGAATTGTTGAAAGATTATGATTGCACTATAGAATATCATCCGAGAAAGGCGAATGTAGTGGCAGATGCTTTGAGCTGAAAGACTAGAGATTGCATGGCGGGAATAGTTGGTCATGATGTGGGTAATTTAGTGGTGCTATGGGCAATGAATGTTTCACTTGATGTTAAAGTTGACCATATATTGGCGGCGTAACAAATTAAACTAACTTTAGAGGATCAAATACAATATGTTCAAATGGAAAATGCCTATTTGAAGAAGATGAAGGATAAGGTAGAAGCAGGACTCAATATGCAATTTACCTTGAGGGAGGATGGTATATTGATGATCGGGAAGCATGTGTGTGTTTCGGATAGCGATGAATTAAGGAAGCAAATAATGAATGAAGCACATACTACTACATATTCTATGCATCCCGGTAGTACCAAATTGTATCAAAATTTGAAGTCGTTTTATTGGTGGCCAACGATGAAAAAAGATATAGCCGAGTATGTTGTAAGGTGTTTGACTTGTCAACAAGTAAAGGCCGAATACTAAGCTCCTGCGGGAAAACTACGTCCTTTGGAAATACCGGAGTGGAAATAGGAAAAGATTACTATGGATTTTGTGATTGGACTACCTCGGACTTTTTGGAAGCATGATGCAGTATGGGTGATAGTTGATCGATTGACCAAGTCGGCTCATTTCTTGCCAATATAAATAATCGATTCCTTAGACAAGCTAGCTTTTTTGTACATCACAGAGATTGTGAGGCTACATGGAGTTCCTTTTTCCATTGTGTCCGACAGGGATCCAAGATTTACTTCTCATTTCTGGGAGAGTTTGAAAAAAGCTTTGGGGATAAAGTTACATTTTCAACTGCTTTCCATCCGCAAACAGATGGTCAGTCAGAAAGGACCATCCAAACACTTGAAGTATGATGAGATCTTGTACCTTGGAGTTTAAAGGAAATTGGGATGACCACTTACCATTGTTAGAATTTGCCTATAACAATGGATATCATTCTAGCATTGGGATGGCGCCTTATGGAGCCTTGTATAGGAGAAAGTGTAGAAGTCCAATATGTTGGGATATTGAAGGCTTGAGATAACTTGAAATTCTAAATTTGGTACAAGAAACGGTAGATAAAATTCAAGTGGTCAAGAAATGTTTGAAAGCGGCACAAGATCATCAGAAAAGCTATGCGGATCGACACCGCTGAGAGATGGATTATCAAGTTTGTGAGAGAGTCTTTTTGAAAGTATCACCATGGAGAGGCATTTTAAGATTTGGGAAGAAAGAAAAATTAAGTCCAAGATATGTGGGACCGTATAAAATTTTGGAGAAGGTGAGACCATTGGCTTACAAATTGGCTTTACCAAGTGAATTATTTTCAATACATAATGTATTTTATGTATCAATTTTGAGGCAGTATAGATCGAATCCAAGTCATGTGATATAAGAACCTGAGATAGAGATATCCAAAGGGTTGACATATGTAGAAGAACCGGTGGAGATTCTAGATAAAAAGGTGAAGAAGTTGAGGAATAAGGAGATTCCAATTGTGAAGGTGAAATGGAGTTATCACTCATCTAGAGAAGCAACTTGGGAGGTAGAGGATCAAATGAGATAAAAGTATCCATATTTGTTTCCGGGAAGTGGTAAGTTGTTAAATTTTGGGGATGAAATTTTTATTAGGAGGGAAAAACTATAACACCCACATTTTTGATGCACTATTCATGCAATATGAATACATGACACATAGAGTCCTAGTATGATATATGTCTAAGTGTGGGAATGTGTTGTTGTTAGAGAAGGACTTATTTGTAAGATAAGTTTGGGTTGGATTGTCATAAAAAGAAGTTGTGAGTTATGATGCATTATGCCATTTTCATTAAGGAGATAATTAGTTAGTGTGGTGATATTTATTATTTGTATTATTATTATATTAGTTATAAGGGGTAGAAGTGTATTTAATTTTATGATATTCCAGTAATGATTTAAGAAGACTTTTGAAGGCCATTGTTGGTTTTTGATTGGTTAATATTAAATGTGTATATTTAAATGTATATGTATGTGTTGTTGGGAGGTTTTGGTGTAGAGAATTGAAGGAAAAGAGAACAAAGAATTCTTGAGTGATTTTTTAGGGTTGTAATCTTGTTAAAGCTAGGATTTGGGAGGCATTAGAAGGGTCTATATCAATTGGAGCTTAATTGGTAAGCCAAATTTATGTTTTTGATTGAATTGGTTGAGTTGTGAATGTTGTCATTTTCATGTTCTGCCTCTCTATTTTTTAGTCACTTTGTTTGTGCTATATCTTGAGCTTTAAAACTCTGATTTATGCAAGGTTTGATGCTCTGGAAACTTCAGAGTGTCCTTTTCAATTTTATATTTTGATTTTGATTTGATTCTATCATTTAAGGGGTCAATAGGGCCGGATATTTTCTTGCTCTTGTGAGTCCCCTATTTTGGCCGGGTGGATTGTAAAATCCATAATTAATTCCACACACGTCCTAATTGAATAATTCTAATTGGAATTTGCTAGACACATAACCCTAGCTTTGTTAGTAATTTTAGGGTTATTGGACTTGTGTGTATGTATTTAGGTCTTGTTGAACTTTGAGATATTTATGCACTTTGTGAGGCTAGGGTCAATTTTTATATGTGCTTGCTGAATTGGCTTATGAAATTGTGTAGGGAGTGACAAAGGAAAGGAAAGCACTCATAATTAAAGGAAGGACCCTTTTTGAGGAGGAAGCACTTGGAGGTAAGTAACTATGTATACATATTGTGTATATATGCTTAGCCTATATGCTTAATAGAATGTACTCCTATATTAGAATTGAATGAATATACATATGAATAATGCAATAATGTGGAATGAGTTATACCCTTTTATGAAATAGTAATGTGGTGAGAAAGCTAGTAAATAATGATGTATATGTGTGGTATAGTGAACACCACAATTGTGTATGTTGAATGTTGAGAATGAGCTTTTGATTGAATATTGATGAATGGTTATTATATTGGCATATTGAGATGCAATTGATTGGAAATTTATTGTGTTATATTGGTTATGTTATATTTCACTTGAAAGTGAAATATGTGAGGAATAGTGAGAATGTGTGATAGTGGGACTGAGCCGGGCGGATAGTCCACACTGAATATGTGAAATGGGCAAGCTGAGCCGGGCGTATAGCCACCCATAAAAGATATGTGAGAAATAAGATTGAGGGGCGAATAGTCTCACTTAATGGCCATTTGAATGTGATTGAATTGTGAGGAATATAGCCAAGAGGCTAATTGTGAGGTTATGTGTGAGGAATGATTATCCGAATACTAACTCATGCATTGAACATACATTCCTTTAACATTGTGGTTATGAATAAGATTAAGTGTGTAATGGAATATTCGAATATAAATGATGGATGTGGATTCTCTTTAATTGTAAATGATTGATATTATATGTTAATAGATATTTTAGTGTGGATTAGTGTACTTAGAATGTATTGTTGTGGGAAGTATTATTATGTTTTGATGAAGTGTCATGTGCTTTGTCATTACTAGTCACTTCAAGGGCATTTTCATTAATCTATACAAATGAATTAAGTCCAGATGTCTTCATGTAAATTGTAGCCCTCTGAAATAGCTTTCCATAGCTTCCTAAATCACTTGAATTCAAGTTCTATAGAGAGAGTTATGGACAAACGAGTGCAACATATTTTGGCCCAAATGGCTGAAACCATTGGCGATCGCCAGTCAATGCTGGTAGATATGGCCACTAGCGATCACCAGTGTTTTGGTGAGTGTCAGTCTTTTGGCGCAGCCTGGGAGCTTATTTTGACAATCACCTGAGCTGCAGAACTCCAAATAAAGCATGGTTTAATACTAGAGAAACTTTAAAGAGTCCTCTACAACTTTTATGCTTTAAGTTTGAGTAGAATCTATCTTTAAGATTCTCTAATTGAGTTTGACATTTTAGTGCTCACTTACTCCTTTTTCATTTTGACTCCCATATGCATTCGATGTAGTGCCCATGGTATTGTAACTTCATATTCGTTATTATATTGCTTTATATAAGTGAAGATATGCTTCTTTAAAGCATGATTCTTATGTGTTTAGTGTATGTGTGCAACTGTATTCGTAGTTGTTTATTGAGTTGCAAGCTCACCCTTTTACTGTTGAATATTTTCAGGATTTAACTAAACTAAGGGCTTGAAGCTTGCGTCTGAGTCTTTAGGTGGGCCAAAGTGAGTGGTGTACCTAAACTTCCTCTTGTATATCATTTTGGCATAGTGTGTACATTGTAGTTTATTGTTTAGTACTCTTGTGTAATGCTAGACAAGCATATATATAAAGTTGAACATGTATGTATACAATGAGTTTGATATATATATATATATACAAGCACATTTTATTGAGAAATTTTATTATGCCTTTTTGTGAGTGGTTTGATTATAACACGTGTGCTTGTTGTGTGTAGCCACGTGTTTGGTTATATTTTGGTTGTCACATTTATTCCTTGAAGCATCAATTAGTAAGTTTTGCTTTGTGTTTTTGATTGATTTTGGTTGAGTTGTAGTTGTTGGGAATTTGGGTCTTGTATATCTTGTTTTTCAGTCCCATTGCTTTATCCATATCTCAAGTTATACAGCTTTGATTTGAGCAAAGTTGGACTCACTGGATACTTCAAAGAGTCCTCTTTAATTTTTGTGTTTTGAGTTTTAATTGAATTCATTGCTATGAGGGTCAATTAGGGCTAGACATTGTATTGCTCCCTAGATGTCCTATTTTGCTTTATTTTGGCTGAATGGATTCTAAAATCTATAATTAATTCTCTACTTATCCGAATTGAGTGATTCTAATTGGAGTTGGAAGTAGACACATAACCCTAGCTTTGATAGCAATTTGGGGGTTATTGGAGTTATGTGTATGTCTTTAGGTTCTATTGAATTCAAAGTAATTAGTTGCACTTTGTGTATTTGGAATGAATTGTGATGTTTTCTTATTGGAATTTGGTAAATTATGATGTGTATGAGTTGGAAGAGGAAGAGGAGACCCTACTCAATAGGGGGAGAGCTTTTCTTGAGAAGGAATTAAATTATTTTTGTAAGTAATTGTTAATACAATGCTTACATATACTAATTCTCTTGTAACTATTATTGTTTATTTATGTTTGACTGTGTATACCATTTACTATGAAAAGAATGAGTTATATAAGTGTAAAATGCTTATGGTGAATTATGAAAAGATTATTTAATTATGATGGTGAAATATATAAGCATATTGAATGTGAGGTATGAATGGAAATTGCACATTGTGAGGTATGTGAGGAAAATGTGTATGTGTGAAGATTGAGCTCCACGATCTGAGATTGAGCTGGGCAGAAAGTCTCAGATGTGGCCATTCATATGAAATATATATATATACATGTGAGATCTGAGACAGAGCTAGGCAGAGAATCTCAGGAATGGCCACAGGTATATAAATATTATGACAAAAAGAAAAAGTGAGCTTTGTGTTAAACGTGTGATGATTCTGACCAGATTACAAACTTGCATTGTGCATTATTATATATATATATATATATACATATATATATATATATATATATATATATATAGCACTGCCATGTGCCTTTTTGTCATGGCTGTGCGTGTCCAGAAGAAAAATATGTCAAATCAGGCATGGCCGTGTGGGTATAGGGTGCACGGCTATGTGCCATTTTGGCACGACCATATGGTTCCAGGGAAAAATAGCGAGTCTCAAGCATGGCCATGCTTAAAACCTGTGCGGCCTTGCACAATCCTTGTGCACCCATGCGCATCTTTTATGCTAAATTCCTATATTTTGATGTGTTGCAATGTAATTTATATGCTTTTTTTAATTAGTTCTTGAGGAGAACTATATGTATGATTATATTATCAATTGCTTATTGTGTCGCAAGCTCATTCCTTTGCAATTGTGGTTTTCAGGTAATAGATAGCCTAGCTTGAGGTGTTCACTTTGGTTGAAAGCTTGAAGCTTGGTTTAGTGTTGAACTTAGGTGGGTCAACAACGTGCTTGGTGTGAACATCTCTATCCACATGAGCATTCATCACCATAACATACGGACATTTTGTAATCAAGTAGATTGTGTATATTGTAACATCATGAAAAAGTTGTATAAGTATTTTTAATGTATCAAACAAAAGTTTTATTTATATATACAGTTATCTTTTACAATTTTTTTTAGCATTGCCACGTGTATGATATATATTTGGACACTTGTATGTGGTACCTGGAGGGTGCTACATTCTTTTTTTAAATTACTTTAACTATATCAGTAACATATATATTGCTAAATGTTCTTAATTTCTATTATGGAAACTAGTAAGGTGTAAAACGATGATAATAACTTAATATTTAATGAAAATCTATTAGTATGGAAACATCAGTTAAATCATGGAAAAATATTTTTTTATATCCTTCAACATTGTCATACATATATTTTCAAAAATAAATCATAGGTTTAGCCATTCACCTGAGCTTATTGAGCCAAAATCTAGCTAGTTGGACCTGATCTGGGCTCTACCAGTGCTACAGATTCTGATCCTAATAATCAAGAACTAAAAGATAAGATTTATGAGTTTCTATCTAAATTCTACTCAACCTAATTAATCTACGGCTAAAAGATATGTTAGAGTACCTAAAAAATGGTCCAGAATGGCTTCGGTTACGGTTTTGGGACCTAAAAAGGTCACTGAGGCACCTCCTCAGTGCTGAGGCATTGCCTGTTCATCTAGAAATGCAGAAACAACCTCAATTTTAGCCAAAGACACTAAAAATCAACCCAATTCAATCCCAAACACCATTCTAAACATCATAGGGGTCCGTTTTTAATATACCCAAGCATTAAAACTCAAAAATCAATCAAACATCAATTTTTTTTAACAAATTCAATAACTTACAAATTTAAACATATAAACTTACCAAAACTTATATATATATATATATATATCTTGAATTTGTTAAATAAAGCTTTGAATTTGTTGTTTGTATATTGAAGAATGAAAGTTAAAGGAAAAGGAAGAAGAAAATGAAGAAGAAGCAAAGAAGAAGTAAAGAAAAAAAAAAGAATGGTGTCTTGAAGAGGAAGAATACATGGGGAAGGAGAAGAGCAATAATGCTTTTTTCCCCTTTTTTTAACTAAAAAGCCATTTTGACCCCTATAACTTTCCTTAGGTATAAATTAACGCTCAAAACTTATTTCTAATACTATATAATCCATAAATCTATCTATACTCAATTAATTTTTAGGGCATGATATTACACTCATGGTAAGGAGGTTAAGGGCATGGAAAGGGTAAAAATAGTGAAGGAAATTATAAAAAGAATAGTTAAGGACTTGGAGTACATAAGCTATGGGCAAATATGGCTAGTCCATCTTCAGTGCCGAATATGCAAAGTGACAAGCAACCACAACAAAAAGCAATTTCACCTATTGTTAGTTTTACAAAGGAAGGATATTATCAACTTCTCACTATAATTTGTGTCTGGCTAAAGTAGCAATTCACCCTCTGAACTATCATTCAAGGAGCAATTAACTCAATAATTAACTTTTTGGGCTATTTTACCCAAAAAGATTACAATTTTGACAATTTACCTAAAATTCTTATCAAAATAAAAGAGTGAAAGACACTCTCTTAAAAATTAAAAGAAATTATCTAAAAATAATACAAATATTTATTTAAAATATTAAAACTAAGAATACTAAACATTAAAAACCCTTCCTCTATCTAATGCTCCATCCTATCTATGTTCTCACCCCATCAGTGTTCTATACCATCCAACACCCCCAACATCCGCCATCGTCGTTTACTTTATCCTTGTAAATCCATCTCCCAAATAACTTCCTCTATCAAAATCCCTCTTTGTTTTTTATCTAATTTCATCAGACACTTACTTCATCTCAGTGATGGTAATTCCTGCTACCTCCTCTATTAATTAACCTAACTCCTCTATAAATAATTCAAATTAGATGGCCTTTATAGTTCATTAAGGTTTCGAAGTTTTTCAACCACCACTTGGTGAGCTTCAATCTTGAAAAATTAGTGGTTCTTTTTAAAAAATCCTACACAGTGATCCTCGAGGCTAAATTTTCCTAACCCTATAAAATGATTTTGATAATAAAATAATATAATTCAAAAGATTATCAGATGCAACAAAAAGAAAGAAAAATTTATTTAGTTTTAGTGTTGATTTTTATAAAAAACATAAAGAAAGAGAGAATATTCATATTTATAGTTCAATTACAATAGCTAGGGCCTTTTAATTATTTATTGATGTTGTTGATGATTATAATTATGAGTTAATTGGTGGCAGAGTTTTTAATTTGAAGGTAGTAATATTATTGATGACAATGGCAGTGTTGGGTGGTAGTGATCAATTTTAGTTGCAATGTTGTTATTATGATATGGTAATTTTCAGGTGGTAGTAGTAATGGCAGTTTTAAGTGGTGGTAAATTAATAGTGGTGGCAGTTTTCAGTGGTAATGAGTTTATACATTGGTGGCTGTGGCCTCAGGGGTAGTGGTGATGGTAATGATGGGGGTTATAGGCGATTGTGGTTTTAGGTGGGCGATAGATGGTTTTGCAATTGTGGTTTTAGGTGGGCGATAGATGGTTTTCACCGTTGGTTTTTTTGAACTAAACATATTGGTTTTGATAATGGGTAAATAGTTGTGATATTTTTCTTTAATTATATGAATAAACCTAATTTTATAGAGCATGAGAGAGATAAAGGAAAAATTATAATTATTATTTAATATGCTTCACTTACTCTAAATGGGATGTGTAATTCACTCTCCTTAATTTAGTGTTAGTTACCAATATTGAGATCATTTTGGGTAAAATACCCCAAAACGTTAATTTTGGGGTTAATTGCACCTTTAGCCTTTTGTGTCCAATAACAAATAAAGGATGGTAATAACAATATCTTAGCAAATTTTTCAGGTAAATGCACTTCCTTAAATAGTTCATGGGTAATAGAAAATAGGGCTGCTAAACATATGGCTAGTGATAAAAGCTTACTGCATTATTTCTGTTACACCTACTCTGCTAGCTATAAAGCAAGTGTGACTGGCTAGTTATGCTAATGCTGAGGAGAATAATGTGATAATAAAAATATTTATATTGCTAATAACTTTGGAACTTATTAATACATATCACAAGTCTCTTTTAAATATCTTTAACTATTAAATACAAGTTTTACCAAATACATAATAGAGTACTCTTAAACATGATAAAAAAACATAAGACACTGAGATAATTAGCTCAACCTCCTCTAGACATCGGGTGCAACAAGGCAAAGCTATATCCTATGGTCTACTGCTGCTACTCTAAAGGATATGAAAAAAAAATTTAAATAAAAAGGGGTGATGATGTAGCGGTAGGTATAACAACATAGATAAATATCAAAGACTATTGAATCACGTACGATTTCCAGTCTATGATCTTCCAAAACCTGTTGAATCCAAAGATTACCAGGAATTGGGTGTCAAATCTCGTTGATTCAAAGAATACCGAGGTTTGGAAAAAAATAAAAATTTAATTCTTGAAATTGCAAAAGCTGCCAACAACATTAAACAATCTCTATAAATAATGTTCATAAAACCCTAATGTAAAAGTAAAAGAAAAGCCCAACAAAAGGCCCAAAAATTAAAAAATAAAAAAGAATATAAAGTTCAAAGGCCAAAATGAAGGCCGAAATGAAGGATTTTGAGGGTCAAAACGGCCTCCATTAGACTAACCAAGTGTGCTTTTTATAGAGCTCTGAGTCAGCTTCGATTTGATATATTATGGTCCATGTAATTCAATCCACAGCAAAAGTTATGCCCTTTAGAAGCAACGCTGCACATCGTAACGTTCCAAAAACGCCAAAGCCGCCTCATCCGCATCATGTGAGTACAAAAATACTCAATGAGTGAATAAAATAAAAATAAGTGGGAACATTAGCTACTTTTTTTGATAGCTATGTAAATACGTAGAAAAACTACTTTAATGAAATATTAATAAACGTCTGAGATAATACTTATGATTAATAATAATCTAAATTGCTAATAATTGAAATACTGTATAACTGTAGCTATATAATTGCTATAAAACTGAAAGAACATTTATAATCATCTTAATTCATACACTCATTAAATGTATAACCAAAAGATTATGCTAGATTACTGACACATTGGGCGCAATGATAACGCTAGCAGCCCAAGTATATATATATATAATGTTGGTCATATGCATGTGCAGAGTTGCCCTCCAAGGGCTAACCACCCAGTTGTATGCTCCAAGGGTATATGTACAACCAAGCGTTGTCCCCAAGATAGTTGGTAAGTAATATTACTGATATAATATATATAAAGTTGAGATGAGACACCAGTCATCATGGTGTAATCTAAAGGATACATATCACAAGTGTATAGATTTGTTTATAAATCCAAAGCATTCACATTATCAAATTGTTAATAAATCATAATAGCTGCATCTTTAGTTGATACTATAATCAATATATTGTTGAGAACAATCATTTCATAAAATAATAATAATAAACATATTCTTGCTTTAAATTGCTTTAACTATATCAGTAACAAAATATATTGCTCTATGTTTCCAATTTTTGCTACATAAAACTAAGTATTGTAATAAGCAATAATAGTAACTTAATATTTGATAGAAAACTAATTGTAAGGAAACATCAAGTAAATCATAGAAAAATATTTTATATTCTTCAACATTTTTATACATGAATTTTCAAAAACTAAAGTTATAGGTTTAGCCACTTACCTGAGCTTGCTGAGTCAAAAACTAGCTCGCTGGACATGACTTAGGCTCTACAGCTATGGCAGATTCTGATCCTAACATTTAAGAACCAAAACATAAGATTATGAGTTTTCTATCTAAATTATAGTCATCCTAGTTGATATATGGAAGGTTGGTATAGTTTATATCCCTAAACACAGTCCGAACAATCTTCTAAAAAAGGTCTAGAGGCATCAAAGGGCTGCTGAGGCACATCTATAGCTCACTAAGGCACCACCTCAGCACTGAGGCACCACCTCAACTCACTAAGGCACCTCCTCAGTGCTCAGGCATCGCCTCAGTGCACTGAGGCACCTCCTTAGTGTTAAAGCATTGCCTGAGTGAGTTGCAGACGAACTGCAGCACTTGAACACCTCCATTTTTGCATATTTTGATCATAATTCATGACCAACATAACATCCTAAAGATAATACACTTACAAAGGGTTTATTTCTAGCTTATATAAAGCCTCTAAGTAATCAAAACAATTAAAACATGCAATTCTATCAAAATTCAAGAGTTTGGAAATAAAATAAAACTAAATTCATTTACCTCAAATACTTGAATTTAACATAAATCTTGATCTTGGAAGATGAAAAACATAGAAAGGTAACTAAAGTGGATTAGATGGTGAGAAATTGAGAAGAAAAAAAGAAAGTAAGTAAGAAATGAAAAAGAAAAAAAAAAGGTGATGAGCATGAAGAAGTAGGAAATACGTGGGGAAGGAGAGTTACTACAGTAACTATTTTTTTTCAAAACAATTAACCATTTAGTCCCTTAAGTTTACCCCAATAACCTAATAGGTTCTTAAACTTATTTTTTTCTAATCCTATTAGCTTTTATAGGTTAGTTAACTTCTAGAGCAAGAAACTCATAGTGTCCATAACGTGTCCTAAAAGTTGTCTTAGGTATATATGTCTCTTTAATTTTTAGTTGATGATACCCAAATCTTAAATCGATCTTTGAGAAAACCTTATCTCCTTGTAATTGATCAAAAAGATCATTAATACGAGGTAATAGATAGTTATTATGCACCGTAACCTTGTTCAAATGTCTGTAATCTATACATAGCCTCATAAAACCATCCTTTTTCTTAACAAACAACATAGGTGCTCCCCATAGTGATACATTAGACCTAATAAAACCCTTATCTAATAGCTCCTACAATTGGATCTTTAATTCCTTTAACTTTGTCGGAGCCATTCTATAAGGTGCTTGAGAAATAGAAGTTGTACTAGGGATCACATCAATAGAGAATTTTAATCTCTCTATCTGGGGGTAAACCTAGAAGATCTTATAGAAAAATATCTTCAAATTCACACACTATTAGAATATCTTCTAATTTCGGCCCTTCAGACTTAGTGTCAACCATATAAGCAAGATATGCTTGACAACTCTTCCTTAACATTTTCCTCGCAGTTATGGTGGATATCAAACAAGAGGGAAGAGCGTGTTGTACTCCTTGAAAAAAAAATCTAGTTTCCCCAAGGCACTTAAACTCTATTATTTTCTTAAAATAATCCACTATGGCATAGTGGCGAGATAGCCGATCCATGCCTAAGATTGCATGTAAACCTTGAAGTTGTAAGGGAACTAAATTTGCTAGGAGCTCATGCTCACCTATCTTAACTATACAATCTTTATACACTTTCTCATAAGCCTTAGAGTTCCCCAAAGGGTTACTAACAATCATCATAGCATCTAAGGAACTAAGATTAAAATTAGCATGCAAAGTAAAAGAGTCACTACAAGAAAATCAGGGAATAGAGACGGAAGATTCTGTCTCTATTCCGTCTCAAATCGCGAATAGAGATGGAATAGAGATAGAATAATTCCGTCTCTGAAAGTTCATCCACAAAATTATTAGAGACGGAAATTGTTCCGTCACCAAATTTTATGATGGAATCGAGATGAAATTTTCATCATAAATTAGAGACAAAAAATTATTTTTGTCTCTAATTTTGGATGGATAAAAGGATGCAATTCCATCTCTAAATAGAGACGGAAATTATTTCCGTCTCTATTTAGAGACAAAATTTCCGTCCTTATTCCATCTCTAAATAAACGACGGAAAGAAAATAATGACTGAATTTCTCTCACTATTCCATCTCTAAACTGAGACGAAAAGTCATTCCGTCTCTAATTAGAGACAAACTTTCCATCAAATTTCCGTCACTAAATAGAGACGAAATGAATTTCTGTCTCAATTAAGGAACAAAATACTACCATAAATTCAGTCTCTAATTCAGTCTCTAATTAGAGACGGTTATTGCTATTAATATTTCATCTATAATTTGTCTTTAATGAATTTTAATATTAAATAATATTTTAAAATATTTTATTATAGTGAAGCACATAATAATTTAAATACTAAATTTCATAACATAAATAAGTCCAAGTAGTTCCACTTTTTAATACATAATAATACCATAGATAGTGTCTAGTTATCATAATACGAATACATAATAATATTGCAGATAATTTTTAATAATCCTAACAAATAATAATATAGTAGATAATGTATAATAATATACTATCAGTCATAAGATGAAAGTCAATCAAAATCACATCCTGATGAAGACGTCCCAACATGACGATCTCGGGCTAGTATTTGACAACACTGTCGCTCCAAATCCTGTAGCCTCTCATGCTCTTGTCGAGCTAAAATGACATGCTCATCAAGCTCAACAATCTTCTTCCATTATCTCTTGTTTCGCCTCAAGCTGCTGCATAATCTCTACCACTCGTGTATCTGGTACAGATGCTGATGGAGGCAAGGTGGCTATGTTGTGGAATGAAGTAGGAAATATAGATGCACCCTTCGAAGCTAAACCGTACACATGCCTTCTCTTTCCTCCACCTGCAACATCAAGATAGAGGCTATCTATGTTAACAGGTAGAGGCTGTGCACTATCATCTGATGGTTGAGATGATGTTGCCACCATCTCCTCCAATTGATCCTACAAAAACTTCCAATTGTACAAGTAAAATTAGTTTTTTTTTTGTTATTTAATAACTAAGACTGAAATAAAAGTTAAATTATTGAAAGATTTAAAATTTGAAAACTTACATTTAGTTTCTTTGATCGTGCATCTATAAAATTCCTATCTTTTTTCATATGGGCTTTCTTAAACTACTCCTAACTATTAGGCAGAGGTTTAAAATCTTACGCCTAAAAATAATAATAAAAGTATGCTATTAATAAATAATAACTATAATAACAAAACTAATTGTAATAATATAATTATTTTAAAATATATAACAATACATAATTATACAAAAAAGAAATATTAATAATTTTACCATTTTGATGCTATGCTCGACCAAAGATCGAGAACCACACGTATGCTTAGTGACTCCGGTGCTTGAACCACCTGTCTCACTTCAACGATTAATTAAGGCCTTACGTGCTTTCTCTTTCCATTATGGACGGTTCCAATATTCTTGCCAACTATCCCATATATTTTGCCTTACACATTTAGGCTTCCCATTTTTTGAATGCCTCCAATTGTATAAAGTCCTTGTGTACAAGGCAGATGCATCATTCTTCCAACAATCATGAATAGCCCTCTCGTCAGATGGAAGCCATGTGAATTTCTTCTGTAATAACAAATATCATAAACATTAATAATGTTTCAATAAAAAATGTGCTTCTATCACTTGAAATAATAATTATTGAAACTTTTATACACATTTATAATATAAGATACACATTACCATCAACAATCAAAGGCTCATTCCAATAATTTGATACAACAAATAATATAAGTATTAATAAATTACTACTTAATAGATAATTTTTCATATAACTTACCTTAAACTCATCCCAATAGAAATCTTGAATTTCTCTTGATAATTTTCTCCAAGTATAACCAGTAGCTTCTTGTTTCTCACTGAATTTATCAGTGATATAACTAGAAACTTGATGACCATTAG
>CATIWO010299984.1:0-11427 GCA_949673435.1 Macaranga tanarius
CAACTCTTGATAATACATTTATTTAACATAATGCTAATGGAGTAATGCTTCAAATAAATAAATACTTTATTTAAAAGAACATTACATGGCCATTTGGGATAATTTACAATGTCATAATACAAGATTGCCTCTAGGGCATACTACTATACTAACAAGCATCTCATATTGTCGGCATCTTCCAGCCTTCCAAAGTCTGTAATAAACTCAGCTCTGACTAGAAAATCCTTATCAAAATTTTATCAATCCAATGGTGCAAGAATAGTAAGCTTCCTTGGTACAAAGTGTATGGCCAACCCCATGATAATGTGGCCCATAGATATTAGTGCTTTTCATCCCTGCACAATACGCCATATAAAATGAAACATAATATATGCACTATTCACCCTACGGTTAGTAGCCATGCACCACATCAAGAATAGTTCATCAGGCATAACCTTTGTACTCTCATTCCTACCATAAATGGTGTGTGCTATGAACTTGTGCATCAACAAATATAAGTGACTGTCAATTAACCCACTAATTATAGTATCCCCATGACTTATCTTATCCCCTTTTGTAATCTCAGTCCAAAATCCAATCATGTTAAATTCAGAGGGAGGGTAACAAATACCTCCTTCATGAAAATTAAAAATTTTAGTCATGAGATCATAATTAAACTTATATTCATTTCCAAAGAATCTACATGAAAAAATTCTCTGTTCCTCATCTTTAATTTTCAAAGTGGTATAGAATTCAACATTCAATTCATAAAACACATCATATTTCAATGTTTTCACTTTAAACCAGCCTAGCCTTTTGCATAAAAGGTTCACAAAGTCATGCATTCCAATATCTTTCAAGAGTTGATCATCAAAGTATTTAGGCATGCATATGTTTCTTTTACAAAGAGAAGAAAATTTCTTACCTTCTTCATCTGAGTAGATAGGAAAGAAAGCATCATACTCATTCTTGAGATCTATTGGCTTAGGTCTTATCTCCATTGGTGTCTTTCCTTTTGCATTGAACCTTCGGCTATTGCTAGACATACTCATTGAACTCATTAGGTAGGAAAAAAAAGAAATTCAGAGAATATGGATGCATAGAGAAAAAATGTAAAGAACGTAGAAGTTATGAGAATTAACAATAGCCCTATGATTATAAATAAAAACCAAATTTTAAGTTCACAAGGACTAAACAACCTAAGTTTACAAGGACTAAACAACTATCTCCTAATCCTTTATTGATAAGATGACTTTTATTGAAAGATAAAACTACTATCCTACGTGAATTAAAAATCCTAAAGACATTAAAATGAACAAAATAATAATATTTAACTTGAAAAATTTTATTTTTCCTCCCCCACGCTTAAACTATGCATTGTCCTCAATGCAAGAAACACAAATTTCAAATGGAAGCATCATCAGGTGGCACGGCCATGCTTGGTTTTGGCATGGTTGTGCCTAAATTGAGCTTATGGTGGCTGAACCAGGTGGCACGGCCATGTTCAAAAGTGGCACGACTGTGCCTGAGTCTAAAGTTTTTGGACTGTGGCACATTTTGAAGTGGCACGGCCATGCTCGATTTTGGCATGGTCGTGCCTGATTGCATACCCTGGCACATTGAAGTAAAAATTTACACATTATAGACCTTTAAACCAACTTTATTGCATATGTATTACACAATTTAAGTGAAATGGAAGGATATTAACACAATCACAACACATAACATTGCATTAAATAAAGAAAATGTAAAGTACAAATACTTAAAACTAAATAAAACACACATAACATTAAACAAAGTACATAATACAAACTAAAATAATTACAAAAGTAAAAGCAAACACTCAACTAAAACACAAACACAATATCCAATCATAACTTCTTAAGTCTTCATTGGTGTGGTCCTTGATCACGCGGAGGGAATGAAGGTGGAAAGAAGTTTTGACTTTGGAAATAGGCCATGAGATTTTGATTTAACATTGTGACCTCATGTCGAACATCATGCAAGCTTGAATTCATCTCATGTGCCATAGAATTGAGTTCACCCACATTAGAATCAATGACACCCACTTGAAGCTCTAAGGTGTCGAGGTGACTCATAACTTATTGCAAGTCAATTTCTTCTTCTTCTTCCTCCTGTCTTGCTTGTTGTTGAACACCAATGAGTCTAGGCTCTCCCATGTATCCTATTTCAATCATTCTCATGGCCTCCATCATTTGAAGATCAATAGACGAAGGGCCCGGAAGCTTGTCAAAAGGCATGTTTTCAATGTCAAATCCCATGTAGTTTGCAATGTTTAGTACCAAGCCTCCTATCTTGATTGCCCCTGCTCTTTTGGTTGCTATGTCTTTGAATTTGGAGGTAAGCGCATGACAAATATCCAATTTAATGTTATTAACCATGCAATAAAGGACATTGAGTTCCATGGTAGTAACTACAGAATCCCCCTCCTTTCTTGGAAACAAAGAATGTGACATGACTCTATGAAGGTATCTCATAGCAGGGAAACAGATTTTAGATTCTTTGGCCAACCTAGGTTGATAGAGGATGTTTCTTTGGCCAGTAATCTCCCTCCAAAACACATCTCTATCAAAATCAATATTTGCATCTTGTTCTTTGGGGGAATAAAAAATATCATTTAATTTAAAAAGACCAATTGTGTGATCTTGGTTGCCTAATCTAAAGTTCAAAATACCATCATCTTCATCAAATTCAAAGGATGACAAGAATTCACAAGTAGGTACAATATATGTAGGATGTCTCATCAAGATGAAAGCTTCCCAACCCATCCTAGCAATATACATATTGACCTCATTTTAATAGACCTGCTCTTTGAAGGGAGGATGGACTCAAATATTTCATGGGTACAAATTGCTTAGACATCAATTGATTAAATTTGTTTCTTTTTCCCTCATGCCCAAATCTAATAGTAGGTGGAAATGGTCTTACCAATCTTTCCTCTTATTGGCTTGGATTGCTTGAACTTCCTCCACATCTCATTTATCTTCTTTAAGCAAGTAACTTCTTTCTAGGTTCCCTTTCCATAGTGTATTTCCAAATTCGGATTTGACAAGAGAGTGAAGAAGAAGATGTAGAAAGTGTTGAGAGAATGTGAAAAGGGAGAAATTATACTTGAGAGCTTGTAGAGGGAGATAAATGAGTGAGTTTAGAGTGTGAAGAAAATGAAAAGGAAAATGGTGGTTTATATAGAGGGAATTGGGGTTTTTACAAAGGGTGAATTATGAATTGGGAAGAGAAAAAGGTGTTGGAATTAATTAAAGAGCTTGGGAAAGAGGAAAAGATTTTGAAAACTTAAAAAGAATTTGGGAATTGGAGAAGGCATTCAAAGTTGAGAAACCCTGTGTCTAGGAAGATGAGAAGGGTTTTGGAACTTGTGGGTAGTGGAAAAATATGGGGGTTTATGAATTGGGGCTTTGACTCCTTTGAAATTTACAAGAAATACACTTATTTTTGGAACATCTAGGTGGCACGGCCGTGCCTGATTGCTACTCTTCAAGACTGCCCCAATTTGACTCAGGCATGGCCATGCTCGAAAGTGGCACGACTGTGCCTGATCTTAATGTGTTTTTCTACTCCTTTTTTTTACTATACCAAGGCACATGGGTGCGCAATAAGGTGCGCCACGTATATATTCACACAAAATATATTAAAAATCACCCAAATTCACATATAACAATCAAATTTCATTCCCATATCAAAACTATTTACCTCTCATCCTTTAGCTTGCTTTCTCTTATACTTCCCAAACATCCTTCCATGCTTCTTTGCTGAAACACAAAGTTAAATAACCTATGATTGGAAATTGTAAAACTAAAAATTAAAAGAACTAATAAAAAAACTAGAAATAAATACTTGGTTGAGCCCCCAAGAAGCGCTCTTTTAGGTTTATGAGCTTAGACCATTATGATCTTTAGAGCATTGAATCGGTCAAGAAGGCCAATTATTGAGAATTCTCCCATATTCCTCCATTGTAGATCTTCAGTCTTTGCCCATTGACTTTGAACTTCTCTCCTTTAGTGTTGCAAACTTCCACAGCTCCATAGGGGTAGACATGGCTCACTACAAATGGTCCCGACTATCTATTTTTGAGCTTTCCTGGAAACAATCTGAGTCTAGAGTTGAATAGCAACTCTTGATCTCCTTCTTGAAAACTCTTAATCTTTACTTTGGCATCATGCCATTTCTTTGTACGTTCTTTATAAATCCTAGAGTTTTCATATGCCATCTCTCTTAACTCTTCCAATTCATTCAACTGCAATAGTCTCTTTTCAGCTGCTTTCTTATAATCATAATTCAAAGCTTTGATTGCCCAGTAGGCCTTATGTTCAATTTCTACAGGAAGGTGACATACTTTTCCATAGACTAACCTATATGGAGACATTCCAATAGGTGTCTTATAAGCTGTACGGTATGCCCATAAAGCATCATCCAATTTCCTTGACCACTCCTTTCTCGACTTGCTCACTGTTCTTTCAAGAATCCTCTTCAATTCTCCGTTGCTCACTTCTACTTGTCTACTTGTTTGGGGATGGTATGTAGTAGTTGTCTTGTGTTTAACCCCATAATGAGCTAGTAATGCTTCCATGTTTCTGTTACAGAAGTGTGTTCCTCCATCACTTATGATAGCTTGAGGCATCCCAAACCTAGCAAAGAGTCTTTATAAAAATTTACAAACTACTCTTGCATCATTCACTGCATATGCTTGAGCTTCCACCCACTTGGATATATAATCCACACACACAAGTATGTACTTATTTCTATCTGAAATAGGAAATGGCTCCATGAAATCTATACCCCATACATCAAATATCTCTACCTCAAGAATTCCCGATTGGAGCATTTCATCTTTCTTGGAAATGTTGCCACTCCTTTGACATGCATCACAACTGAATATAAACTTTCTAGCATCATGGAAGAGTGTAGGCTAAAAAAATCCTGCTTCAAGGATCTTTGCAGCAGTTCTCTGTGGACCAAAATGACCACCATTGATCATCCCATGGCAATGTTGCACAATTGAACCAGTCTCTTCTTCTCCTATACATTTTTTTTATCATTTCATCACTGTATAGCTTCCAAAGGTATGGCTCATCCCATAAATAGTACTTGAAATCATACATGAGCTTCTTCCTCTGTTGACTATTAAACTCTTCTGGGAGCTTCCCACTCGAGATAAAATTTACTATGTCTGCAAACCATAGAGCTTTTAAACTCTGGATTGCTAACAACATCTCATCTAAGAATAGATCCTGGATTGGTTCATCCTCTTCATCTCCATCTTATTCCAGCTCTAGTCTTGAGAGATGATCAGCTACTACATTCTCTGATCCTTTTTATCTTTAATTTCAATATTGAACTCTTGTAACAGCAGCACCCATCGTATGAGTCTTGGCTTTGAGTCCTTCTTGTTCAAGAGGTACTTTAATGTTGCATGATCTGTGTACACAATAACTTTAGAACCAAGTAAGTAAGATCGAAATTTATCAAAAGCAAAAATTACTGCTAGCATCTCCTTCTCGGTTGTGGCATAGTTGAGTTGTGCATCATTTAAAGTTCGGCTTGTATAGTAGATGACATGAAGTTTATTCTCCTTCCTTTGGCCAAGTACAGCTCATATTGTATGATTACTTACATCACACATTAGTTCAAATGGAAGGTTCCAATCATGTGATACAACTATAGGGGCTGATATCAATGCTTCTTTCAACCTATCAAAAGACAATTTTCACTCATTAGTAAAGTCAAAGGGAGAATCTTTCTCAAGTAACTTACAAAGGGGTTTAGAGATTTTTGAAAAATCTTGGATAAATCACCGATATAAATCCTGCATGGCCTAAGAAACTTTGAATTCCTTTGACATTCATTGGGTATTGAAGTTTTTCAATGGTCTCCACTTTTGCTTTGTCCACTTCAATATCTTGTGCTGAAATTTTATGCCCCAGGATGATTCCTTCCTCCACCATAAAATGACACTTTTCCCAATTTAGCACCAAGTTTGTCTCTTCACACCTTGTAAGAACTTGCTCTAAATTTTTCAGGCATCCTTCAAATGAGCTTCTGTAGACTGAGAAGTCATCCATAAACACATCCATAATCTCTTCTACAAGTCTGAGAATATGGCCATCATGCATCTTTGAAAGGTTGCTGGAGCATTGCACAATCCAAATGGCATTCTTCTATAAGTAAATGTGCCATAAGGACATGTGAATGTTATTTTCTCGTGATCTTCTAGAGCAATTACTATCTGATTGTAGCCCGAATAGCCATTTAAAAAACAGTAGAAGGCATGTCCTTCTATTCTCTCCAGCATCTGATCAATGAATGGTAGTAGAAAGTGATCCTTCCTAGTAGCTGAATTCAGCTTTCTATAGTCAATGCACACTCTCCATCCAGTCACTACTCTTGTAGAGATCTACCTTCCTTCTTGATTTTCCACCACAGTCATTCATCCTTTCTTTGGTACACACTGGATAGGACTTACCTATGAACTATCTGAGATTGGGTAAATAATTCCAACATCTAATAGTTTAACCACCTCTTTCTTCACCACTTCTTGCATATTTGGATTTAGCCTTCTTTGCCTTTCAATGGTTGGTTTGAATCCATTTTCCATTAGAATTTTGTGCATGCAATAAAATGGACTTATCCCTCTTATATTCGAAATTTGCCAACCAATTACTCTTATTCTCCTCTTCAGCATCCTCACAAGCAATTTCTCTTAGTCTTGGGTGAGTTTAGAAGATATAATCACAGGTAAAATTTGGTTCTCTCCAAGAAAAGTGTACCTCAAATATTGAGGTAGAGGTTTCAAATCTACATTTGGTGGTTTTATAGTGGATGGTGGTGTGGGTTCAGTATTTGGTACTTGTATTTAGAAAAAAATGTTTGGTGATCAAGGTCATCTTCATCTTGGTCATCTTGTACCTGCATACACTTCTTAATATACTCCAGTTCATCACAATTTGCTAACCTTCTTCGTTGGACTTCACTTACACATTTATCTACAACATCAACTCTAAAGCATAAACACTTTCAGAAGAGTGTTTCATACCTTGATAGATGTTGAACTTACAACTTTCCTCACCTACTCTTAACATCAAGTTCCATTATAAACGTCAATTATTGCCTTAGCAGTATAGAGGAAAGGCATACCAAGGATCAATGAAATGTCTTCATCTTCTTCAAAATCAAGGACGACAAAGTCCACTGGAAAAATGAACTTTTCAGCCCTTACTAACACATCTTCCACTATTCCTTCTGGTTCCTTTACTATCCTATCTGCCAGTTGTAGATGAACGTTTATTGGTCTTGCTTCTCCAAGTCCTAATTTTCTGTAAATCGACAATGACATAAGATTAATAGAAGCATCTGAATCATACAAAGATTTTTGAAATGATAAATTTCCAACAGAACATGGAATAGTAAGACTCCCTGGTTGCTTCCTTTTTAAAGAAAGTTTATTTGAGATGATGGCACTGCATTCCTTTGTAAGTGTGACTGTCTCGAACTCCTGTAACTTTTTTTTATTGGAAATCAGCTCTTTCAAAAACTTTGCATACTTCGGCATCTGAGCTAGACATTCCACCAAAGGCATGTTGATGTGAAGTGTCTTGAATCTTTCTAAAAATTTTACAAACTGCTGGTCATGCTCCTTCTTCTTTAATCTTTGTAGATATGGTACTGGAGGTTCATAAGGTTAAATTGGTGGCGCTTTCGGCTTAGCTTTTTCTTCCATCCTCACTTCTGGTTCTTTCAGTGTCTTAATCCTTTCATTGTCGTGCTCTTTCTTTCCTTCATTCTTCTTTTCCTCGTACTCCATTGTTGCTTTATGGGTTTGAATCTCTATACCGCTTCTCAAGGTGATAGCCTTTACTTGTTCTTTTGGATTCTTCTCCTTATTGCTCGGTAATGCACCTTGATTCCTTGTTGCTAATGAATTTGCTAGCTGCCCCATCTGTACTTCTAGATTGTGAATGGAAGAAGAATGATTTCAGATCATTTGCTCCATTCTCTTTTGAGCTTCATCTTGCTGGCTCATTTTAGATGATATCACATCCATGAATTTTTCCATCTTGCTCTCCATTGAACTCCCAGAGGATGAACCTTTGTCTTGGTTAAACTGAGGTTAAGGTTGTTGCACATTTTGTCCTCCAAATCCTGGTGGTGCTTGTGGTCTCCACTGGTTATTTTCTTGATTGCTCCAAGAGAGATTTAGATAATTCCTCCAACTTGCATTGTAGATGTTTCCATAGACTTGGTTTTGAGGTCCTTTGAAGTTGCCCACGTAGTTGACTCCTTCTGTAGTCATTCCTTGTATCATTTGACATTCTATGGTAGGATGACCTCCTTGACATAGCTCACATGAGGAAGACAATATAGATATTATATTCACGTTCACCTTGTCCATCCTTTTTGTCAAAGCATCTAGCTTTGCATTCAACATAGTTAAACTGTCCACTTCTATTGCTCCAACTTTCTTTGTAATGGTCCTCTCATTAGACCACAAACTCTGTGTATTGGCTATTTCTTCAAAGAGATCTAAGGCATCTTCTGGTATCTTTGACATGATAGTACCTCCAACTGTTGCATCAATATTGATTCTAACTGCATGATTGACTCCTTTGTAGAATGATTGCACCAAATCCTATGTAGGAATCAATTGAGGTGGACACTGCTTCTGAACATCTTTGAATCTTTCCCAGCACTCATAGAATATTTCATCATCTATTTGAAAGAAAGAGTTAATCTCATTTCTTATCCTCAACACTTTTACAGGTGGCAAGTACTTATTGAAAAAGACTGTGTAGAGCTCTTGCCAAGTGTTGTGGTAAACTTGTAAACCATCTCTTTGCTCTATCCATCAGGAAAAATAGAAAGAGGATCAACCGGATTGCATCAAGTTGTACTCCATTCATCTTGAAGGTAGAACAGTACTTCAAGAATCTAGACATATGACCAAATGGATCCTCATGTGATAGCCCATTAAATGGTGAATTTTGAATTATCTGGTTTATAGCTGGCTTGATTTCAAAGTTATTTACTGCTACCGCTGGCCTCACAATTGGTGTCTGATCACCCTGCATATTAGGACTCATAAAATCTCGCATGGTTCTCTGACCATTCTGAGGGTTTTGAAGAACTTGTTGTCTTTGTGGGTCATTCTCTAAGTCTCTTACTTCCATTTTGCTTGGTGAGTGTTTTGATATGACTATTTGTTTCTTTTTCTCACAAACTATCTTTTCTAGCTCCAAATCAAGTGATATCAATTCAAGTCCTTGTTTACTTGCGCTCCTTGTATTGTGCATCAACCAACACAAATTCCTACAATACCACAACTAACATGAAAATTAAAAATAATGTCTAAATCAAGCAACACAATTTTCTTACAATATCAATCTTTGCCAAATCCCCAGCAACGGCGCCAAAAACTTGATGTGTACTAATCTACAAGCGTACAGAATTGTATCAAGTAGTAAATAAAGATATCATCCCGTAGGGATTTATGGTTAAATATTACAATACTCATAATGTTTGATTGTTTAGACAACGAAATAGAGTTTAAAATTTCAAAGGAATAAACTAAATTAAGAAAAATAAAAACACAAGTTTAATGCAATTTTAAAAGGCTAAGGTTCTTTATTCTCAATTGACCATTTCAAAGGATTGATTACACAACTAGGTGTACACTAGTTCTAATTCATTTTGAAGGGATCTTAGAAATTATAGACCTTTATCTTAGATAAACCTATAATTAAATCAGAATTAATCAACACTAAGTTTGACGGCTCTTACCAACCTAATGTCTTTTAAAACCAATTTTAATGCACAACTTTTAATAAATACTAGTCCACTCAACTGTCTCTCAACTAATTAAGCAACTAATAGGTCATTGCCATTTCCTATAGAACCTATCTCTCGATTAAGCCTATAGTGTCTATTCAATTTTAGGTTGATCAGTCCTAAAACGACATTAGACACAACAATAACCAATGAATTAAATCTAGCAACCTAACATAATCACAATAAGCACATGGTCAATTCAGAATAAAAACCCTAGAAAAGATCTAGCTACTCATGTTAAAAAGTATTGAAAATAAACAAGAAATGAAAACAAATCTGAACATAATTAAATAAATAAAAGAGAGTGATACAAGAAAAACTCCTTTTCAATGATATCAAGGAAGCCTTGCTCTTCTAACTTCAAGCCAAGTATCACTTCTACTAATGAAAATGTATTCTAAAAATAGAAACTAAAAGAAAAATATAAACTAGAGTAGAATCTAAAAATAAGAACAACCCTTAAATAAACATGAAATTGTCCTATTTATAGACCTAAAGACCTAATAAGAAAAGTAATCTAACCCTTCTCTAACTCTATCTAATAAAAAACTAAGAGATAAGTCCCTATCTATCTAATCTTCAGCTGAAAAAATATCATTTGGTGGGTTATCACATAAATCTGGCATGGGTGCACAAGAAAATGGCATGGCTGTGCAAGAAATAACTTCCTGCTGATCTCTGTGAGTGGCATGGCTGTGCTCGATTTTGGCATGGCCGTGCCACCTATGACATGGCTAAAATCAACTCTCAGGCACGGCCATGCAATAATTAAGCATGGCCATGCTCATCTCCAACGTAGATAAGTCTTTATCTTGAACCTTTAGCCTATCCACACTTCAAGGATTGATCCAATCTTCATCCAAATGCATCCTACAAAACAAAACATAAAAGAAATTATCTAAAAATAAATAAATCCTAATAATTAAGAAAAAATAACTAAACTAACTAAATTAACTAAAAACTAACTAACTAATGCAGCTAATGAACCTAAGATGCAATAAAATAGAGCACTTAAAACATGTATTTTTCACACTCATCAGAGCTGAAGAAATAATTGTTGAAAGAAATGAAGTTGAGGCCAAAAAGAAGAAGACTATTGGCTCATTCTCTGCTCCGACTCGAACTAGTGGAAGTTCATCTTTCCGAGGCTCGATTTTTCAAAGAGGTAACTTCAGAGGAAGGGGCATGAGTCGATCTAACCAGTATAGGGGAGGATCTTTTAGTAGAGGCTTTAGGAGGTTTGATAGCCGGAGAGGACAAAATAGATCTATGAGCGGCGCCTCAACTCCAACATGTAACAGGTATGGTAGGATCCACTCCGAGGAATGCTGGAATGCTAGACCGGGTGCATGCTATCATTACAGTCAACAAGGCCACTTTATTAGAGACTATCCAGTAAGAAGAAATACTAAGGGATCTCAGATGACATACAGAGTAGTGTCCGAGAGAATGTGTAACACCCGTAATTTTAGGAGCACTGTTCATGCATAGTAATTTTTATGACATGTGACATAGAGTTATGGGTTGCATTCTAGTGTGAATATGTACTTTTGGGTAGAGAGGGGCTTAATTGTTAAGAAAGTTGGGAGT
>CATIWO010300085.1:0-11181 GCA_949673435.1 Macaranga tanarius
CGTGAAAAGTTTTAGTGACATGGCTCATCCAACGTCATATGTTTTAGTGATGTCGTCCATGACATATGGATATGGTCAACGTTAGTAGAGAGCGGGTGGGGTCTTGGCGTGTCCGTATGGAATAGATTCAACTGCTTCTGTTTGTCTGCATGAATAGATTCGGCTGCTGATAAAAGGCACTAACAGTCTGTGTTGTGTGTTAGGCCAAGATTAATAGGAAAAAAAAGAAAAAAATTGAAGATGAAAGTAGCAGTGCCATTTGTGGGGATGATAGTGGCAGAGTGTGCGCAAGTGGGGCTTATGATAATAAGCAAAGTAGCCATGTCAAAAGGCATGAGTATTTTCATCTTTGTCTGTTACTCTAATGCACTTGCTTCTGTAGTTCTTCTGTTTTCTTCTCTACTCTTCCACAGGTACTCTCTTTTTCTCTATATTTCAAATACCCATGAATCAAAAACCTATCTTTATTTACTTCAATTGCTTGAAATTGCTTTGCAGGTCAGAGAGGCCTCTACTGACGTTCCCAATTGTTTGTGGGTTTTTCTTGCTTGGTCTATTGGGGTATATGTTATTTCAATATTTTATTTTGAAATACTTATTTATTTATTTTTTTATTGGTGGGTTTGTTTTTGTTTGAATGAATTGGTGTTTTTTATTTTGAAATTCTTGTTTTGGGTCTGATTGGTAGTAACTAGTTTATTTCAGCTGCTTGGCACAATTTTTTGGATATGCTGGAATTAACCTTAGCTCTCCTACACTTGGTGCTGCCATGCTCAATCTTGTCCCTGGTCTTACCTTTATACTTGCTGTTGCTTTCAGGTCAGGCTCTCTTTATTTCATTACTGCTTTTATTTGATTGCTGTGAATTGTAATCACCTGAGGATGGTACTAATGTAATTCATGAACCAAAATGCTATTCTTTGACTGTATTATGTTGATAAAAAAGGATATCCATACAACAATATCACGTTAACTTCCCAAGAAACTGGATTATAGAAGTTATTCCAGTCTGTCAGCAGTCAATAGTGACAATGAATTTGGTGTTGTTGGCTTTTAGAATTTCTCTTCATTTGCTTTTGGTCTGACGAATTACCTAAAACCCAATTACTTAAATGAAGGAAATTGTGTCTACATTGGAGTGAAGAGACATTGGATTAAACAGTATCTTATATATATAATTGATAATAGCATCTTCTTGTTTATTTTCCATATCTAAGTTTGTAATAAAATTTAAGGACTTCAATTTGGGAAGAGAAACATTTTTCTATTCTTCTTCTCAAGCACTATGAGGCATTTTGAATCATATAATTTTCTCCTGTTAATTGATTCTCTTCTTCTAAGTTTGTACTTGCTGGGAGAGATAGTATATATATTCTCTTCTGAACCCCTAAAGTGGAAAAAAGAAAGTCGGATCCCAAATGTACAAAGTTTCCGAATCAAAATTTCCATCTTTAGTTGCATCCTATATGATCAGATCTCCCCTCAATCCACTTGCATCCTATATAATTGCAAATGTTGCATACACATGGTTAAAGTAAAGAGAGTTAAGTCTCTTGCATTTTTGTTTTTCACCAAGAGCTAAATTCCTCGAGTATTTCAAGGAAAAGTCCGCTGACTGAGATGTATAAAATCCTTTGAAGTTGCTTACTTTATTTAATTATTCTGGATAGAGATCATCATCAGCTTAGTTGCATTATTCTGTTCACGGGTGTTTTCTGGGTGATTGTTATTTTCAGCAAAATCGATGACATTTCTTGTGCCTTATCTTGCGATTGTGATAATTTTCTGGAAAGGATGCAGAATTGCTATGAGTTGGGCGGCTTTTTTTGGTTGGCAAACAGAAAGTAGTCTGGCTTGATCTTTTAATCCCAGCTTATCTGTTCATTATCTTGCAATTACTTTATTAAGTTGGAAACTAGTCCTGCAACAAAATACATGCTTATATGCCAACAGAAGTTCTTATCACTTTGGAGGTTCTCTGCTCCTTATTCATCTTATGAGACCTGTCCCATAACTTTATGGATCCAAGTATTTGATTTCTATCTTTATAGAACTTTTTTTTGCCAAGAAGGGATAGAAAGACGAAAAATTTGTTTCATATTTCATATAAAAAAAAGTTCTTTTATTCACTAACAGATTTTTAGTTGAACTCTTGCTTTGAAGACCAGCTATGATCAGAAAATGGCAGTAAAGCCCTTTTTTTTGAAACAGCAATAGACCAGTAGTTCTGCCAGGAATGGAAGAATTACTGCTGTAGATGAGCTAAATTTGATTAACTATATGCTTTCAGGATGGAAAGACTTGTCTGGAGAACCTCCAGTTCCCTAGCTAAATCCCTCGGAACCATAATATCAGTTGGAGGGGCTTTCATTTTGACTTACTACAGAGGTGCTCCTGTATTGATGACACCTTCTTTGAACTCATCTTATCAACTTCTTATGCAACCATCAAATTGGATTGTTGGAGGATTGCTACTTGCAGCTGATTGTATTATGACTTCTGCATGGATCATCATACAGGTGAAGATTGTCAAAACCCTTATGTAAAAGGGCAGCCAGTTGGAAAAGAAATTAATATGTTATTTTTATACTTTTAAACCCCAGGCATTGATCCTCAAGAAATATCCAGCGGAGCTGATTGTTGTCTTCTTTTACTGCTTCTTTGTGACTGTGCTGTCTGCAATTGTTTGTTTGGTTGTTGAAAGAGATCCTTCTGCTTGGAGCTTGAAACCTAATATAAGATTTGTTTCCATTTTATATTCGGTATGTAAATAAACTTAATGCACTTATTGTCTGGATGAAAAAAAATCCATTATGGTAATCTAGTAGATGGGCATACTTAATTCAAATGTACTACTAGCAACATAAGCTGTTATCAATATAGGAAAATTTTGGCATCACAATTCAACTTGGCATATCTAATTTCCATATAGATGCTATTCTAAAGAGCAGGCTATGACTTTGAACTTTTAACAAGTCCTTTTGTAGGGAGTTTTTGGTTCTGCACTTCAAGTTGGAATTTCAACGTGGTGCCTGAGGCAGACAGGCCCTGTTTTTGTCTCTATGTTCAAACCCCTGGGAATTATCATTTCAGCTGCAGTGGGTGTTATCTTCTTAGGTGATACCCTGTATCTTGGGAGGTAGTCTTTTGCTATTAATTTCTTTTATTTTTTTATTCTTTGGCTGCAAAGCGATGATAGGTTTTGACTGATCATTCCGTTGAGATAGATTCATTCTTACCCCATTATATTTTTATCTAATCAGCCTTCATATTCAAATGATTTGTCAGTAACTTTGCTATCTGAAACATATATGTAGTTTGATTGGAGCAACTGTGATTGTCATCGGGTTCTATGCCGTGATATGGGGAAAATACAAAGAACAGAAGATGGTTGGGGTTGATGGAGCAAGGAGAACTGAGTCAAGCAGCCAAAAGGACCCTCTCCTGCAAAGCCATGTTGATGAAATTTAGAAGTGCACTTTTCAGCAGACCAAAATAAAGCTTTTCCTCTGCAAAACCAAATGGGTAACTTTCATTGCCCTCAAATGGAGGTGCACGCATACACACATAAAACATACATAAAAAAACAATTAATAATATAAGCTGCCTTTGCAGTATCTTGAAAATTTGTGTGTTAGGGAGTCTTTTTAGCCTGGAGTCACCCGGTCCAATGGAATAAGAATCGGTATAAGTTGTTTGGGTTGTATATGCTGTATTAGAATAAGGCTTCATGAAATATTTGCTTCATTAAACATGAGGTTTGGATTTCCAGTAATCTTCAACCTCAGTTTCAATTTCTGATTTATGTCAATTTGTTGAGTTAGTGTTTCTGAATCATTTATAAATCTTAACGTAGCTTATTAAAAAGAAAAAGCAAGTTGGCTCCATATCTACTCAAATGGACGATCCCTGTGTTTGGTGGGGGGGGGGGAGGACAGTGCTCTGATGGATAATTGTGTCTGCTGTAATGTAACTTAGAGATGCACTACTATCTTAAGCCTGGAATTCTCATCTCTTGTGGCTTTTCATGTTTAAACTAATGCTATAGGTTGGTGCAAATTTAAAATGCAATAGTTTCTTCTTAATAAGAGTCATTTTGTTTGTCTCCTGATTCACTTCTGGCTAAGTATATACATCATTATTCAATACATTAAGGTATATATAAATATTTAAATAGGCTGAGAACCAAGAGACAAATTTCAAGTTAAGTATATGATGCTATTTGCTGCCGCCTCTGTGCCTGAGGAGGCAACTTGGATGCTTGTCTATTATCCTTTCAAAATTGAAGTGAATGAATTAATTTTGCATTTTTGAAAATAATTCTTTTTTTGGGTAAGAATTCTCCAATACTTTTCCATGTCAACGTGTCGGTGCTTTTGCTATATTTCTTTTTCTTCTTCTTGCATATTATAAGGAATTTGTGCAAAGTCGTCTCACGTAGCTTATGTTTGATTTTGCTCATGATACATTATTTTGAGTATGCTCATTCTTTTATTCATCTTGACCAGAAATGCGGAAGAGGTCCGCAAAAAGTGCATAGGAAGTATAGGCAGTTTCTATTTATTCAGAGATGGAAGGCACGTCCACAGATACAAGCATGTGAAAAGGGCAACATAGAAGTGGTGATATGTGACCATTGTATTTAGACCCTTGGCCTGTGTGCTCTCTAAAGCTGGCCCTTTCTCCACTGATTCAAAGGCAGTTTTTAAGCATACAGCAGCATGGAATTAGTTGGTAAGCAATAAATTGAGAAGACCCTGCACAGCTAAGCTAATGGTCAGCTTGCTGTTTATAAATACTATTGAAATTTCCACATTTTGTCTGATTGTAATTAAAATTATATATGATTGTCTCATTCACAAGACTATGATTATATCAATATCATGACCAACTTTATCATTTTTAATTTAGTTTCATACCACTTTGGGTAGAATTTGCACGCGTGATTCAAAACACTCTATATGGTATGCATATATGTAATAAGTATAAATATTTCTAAGTTATGCAGATGATATATCGTTTTGACCTCGTCGAAATTAGGCAGGATGATCATGACCTGGCCCTGATGCTGCAAATTACATTTATTAAAATGTTGCAGAGGCATTCTTGTTTCTAATCTAAAATAAAGACTCAAGAGCTTATCTTATTTGCAGCTCTATATTGGGTTGCTGTTTACAATGTTAGTATAAAATATTTATCAGGGTGCTTGTGTATGTAACCTCATGCGCATGATCAGTGCACTGCACTAAATCGTAAGAATATTATTCAGTAATAAGGTGATATGCAAATTGTTGCTGGCTTAGCTCTTGTCCTTTGCAGATAAATTCTAAGCTGATGTCATTATGTGGGTCAAATAGTTGATGCAATAAGGTTGCTTTTTTCATTTTCACGGAAAAGAATTATTTTATTGGCAACTAAAATTAAATAAATGAAAATGTAAGCCAGTAGCACATTTTGAAAGATTCTAGCTAGTGAACCATGGTCGGCGATTTCAACTATTGTCGTAAACAATGTTTCGGCTTGATCCTTACCCTTAAAACAATAAAGGAATTAGAAGTAAACGTAATGATAATAATAATAAAAAAACCTTCAATTTGGATCATCTTCCACACCCTCCATTCTTCACTCTTTTATCATAATATTTGCAAACAAACAAAACAAACATGCTAGTTTCCATACATTAATTTGAAAAATGAATGTTTTTGAAGAGAATAAAACTTAAATTTCAAAAATAAAACTATCTATATAAGTGGACATAAGAGTTCGAATCTCATAAAAATAATATTCCTACTCCAAAGCTAACAAATTTATATTTAATAATTTAGGCCGCATCAAACAACTAGCTTTCCCTCAACCTAAAAAATAAAAATAATAATGGCCATTTGAGACTTTAAATGCTCAAATCTAATTTCACAAATTTAATTTATTTGCTAAGGTTGTATATAGTCGTCTTAGTTTTTTTTTTTTTACATTATATAGTTGTCTTAATTAGTTCTCTCAAAAGGAAAAAAAAAAAAAAAACTGGTCTCAGGAGTTGAAGTTGTAAAAACAATTTTTTTTTCTGGGTATGAAATTTTGGTGTTAAGGAAATTAAAAAAAAACAAAAACAAACAAACAAACAAACAGCTTAATTAATTGGATGTTCCATCAATAAAGCAAGCATTAAGCTCCCCTTGGCCCTTGTCCATCAAGCGGCAACAGAGGTCTTACCTTTTTATTGAAAAGTAAGTGAATTAATGAAGTTGAAGCTAAATGCCCAAACATCTAAATATCTGATAATGCAACAAAAAATAGATCAATAGTCTAATATTTTATCAATGTTCAAAAAAAAAACCCTAATATTTTACCCTCCCTCAAAAGCATATGTTGTTGATAATTTAACATTTAACGGTCAAAAAACATATTCATAAAAAAAAAAATTTTGATCCGGTTCCCTTATCTGGAACCTCGGTTCCCATATCCATAAATGAAGCAGGTTATTCTTGATGATATTGTTTGATGGTGACACCTTCAAATTGCAAAATATATTATTGTCATTGAGAGACTAATCTAACAGTCATTATTTTTTAAGAATATCATAAAATATAAATTTGAACGCTGCTGTTGTTGTTGATTTTTAAAATTAAATTACAAAAGAATATCTTTATGCACTATATACAAATATAGTAATTTTGCACTGGACCTGAATCTAACCAAAGATGAAAGTCTTGATAGATTCTTTTTTTTTTTCGTTGTAAAGAGGGCAAAAAAACCAAGAGTCCAGTAACAGCCATCTCACAGAAAAAATAACAATAATAATTTAGGTCTGAGGTCATTGTTGTTTTTTTTTAAATCAAAAGTAAGTGGACCAATCACCAAAAGACTAATTATTAATAATCTTTTCAAGTGGGACCTTTGTGAATGTCCACCTCACAAAATTTATAGGTTTTGGCCACTAGATTTTTTTTTGGGAAGCATAAAATAATTGCTTAACCATGATTATTAAATCTTATACTAAAAATTAATACCCAAAGGGCGAATTAAAAGAAAGAAGAGAACAATGTGGTTAAGCTTTGCTCCAAAAACAAAATCAATTACTACAACAACATGATTCCACGTCACCTTTCCTCCCTTTGTTTAAAGAATGAGGCATACACACGGGTAGCTTCTTCTCTCTAAGTAGCCTCACCAGCTTGTGAAAGGGTACCTTTGCTTCTCTTACATCATCATTAGTATAGTTTCTTGTCGCTGCCACACCATAAATAGAAGAAGCAATGATAGCAACAAATGAGAAGAATCTTGTAGTAACACTAGTAGTTGTGTAGTTTCAGTAGATGAAGTATAGAGAAACAAGAGAGAGCTTCTTCTTTTATTTGGTTGTTCTCTCTCTTTTTTTAAAGAAAATATTATAATCTTTATCGGAAAGATGATGGGTGTGAGTAAAAAGATAGGAGAAACAGTGCCCTTTACAGTAATGGTGATAATGGAAGGTTGCACTATAGCACTTACCATTTTGGCTAAGACAGCCATGACTGGTGGCATGAGCCCTTTTGTGTTTGTTGTTTATACAAATGCTATTGGCACTCTTATTCTCCTTCCTTATTCCTTCTTATTTCATAGGGAAAGGTTCATGTTCTTTCTTTCTTGTGGTTTTCTTGTTCTTGTATCATAGCTTTTGTTCATCACATGTCAAAATTTTTTCTTATTATATGCGCATGTTCTGGTTTCTTGTTTGCAGGACAGAACAATCGCTCTTCACCTTGCCTCTTTTCTTGCGGTTCTTCTTCTTGGGTTTAACAGGGTTTGTGTACCCTTTCTTTCCATTCTGTTATGTTCTAGCTTTAACACACACAACCTACCATCTCTGTCTCAATATCTTTTGCTATAGAGGAATAATATAAGCAACTTTTAATCCTTAGACTCCTGATGATACTCGAAACTAGTTTCGAGTAGCAAAACATGCATGATCTATGAATGGATGTAAATTTAATTACCTGATGGAGAATAATTGACTCAAAAAATTCCAACTTATGATAACAATAAAATACCTGCATCCTGCCAATTATCAATATTCATGAATATTCTATTTAGCTGTTAAAAATACATGAATATTCTATTGACAGAAAAGAGAATGATAATGAAGGGCTGCTTTAGCCCATGTGTGGTTAAAGATGGAAACACCTTCAAACTGGAGTTAAGACCACTAGATTCCTTACTTTGTTGGGGGCTGGAGTTGTCAATATTAGTCTTGTTACTTTCTAAAAAAAGATCAGCAATTAAGTTGGCCCAATATATTAAACTGTTTTATTATTATTATTTCCTTAATGGATGGATATATGTTTTGCAGGATTGCCCTGTCCCAGAATCTTGCATTTGTGGGTCTAAGCTACAGTTCACCAATAGTTGTCTGTGCAATGGGCCTCTTGATTCCAACTTTTTCCTTCATTCTAGCCATCATTATCAGGTTCAGTTTCACTATATTTCTTACAATTTACAACTTAAAACTTTATTTTTTAAAAAAGAAAAAACAAGAACAATATATAGTTTTTTTTTTCTTGGAGAAAATGAGAAGAAAAATCTGAAGTTAGAAATATCTGGGAGATGAATATTAAAATAGAAATATCTGAGAGTTGACTATTAAGATCAACCAATTTATTTATTGTGTCATCAGAATGACAAAGATTGAATGGAGTAGCGCAACCTTCCAGTACAAATTGATTGGGAGCTTGATATCAATCATGGGAGCAGCAATAGTAATATTTTACAAGGGCCCATTTGTACGAAAAGCTTCATCTTCTTCTCTTAAACTGCACCCAAAACAGCAGCTTCTCGTCTTCTACTCTACACCAGATCATTGGGTTCTTGGCGGCCTATTGGTTGCAGCTTCTTCTTTATGTGTTTCAGTATGGAACGTTATCCAGGTACAAATTATATGTATATATTCGGCAATCGGCAGGTACGCTTCTCATGTTATTTTCTTTGTATACAAAGTTTACTGAATTTGTTCTATTCCTTTTGTTGATCAGATGGGAACTGTTAAACACTATCCCCAAGTGATGAAAATAGCCTCTATTTATAGCTTAGCAGGGACGATTCAGTGTGCAATCTTCGCTTTGATAGTAGAGAAAGATTTGGATGCTTGGAAACTAAAGCTCAACTTGGATCTACTTCTTATTATTGTAACAGTAAGTGCAGAGAACATAAAAGCTTGTACGTAGTTTTCAAAGGCCTTATTGATCGATGAACAAAACGTTTCTAATCTGGTGTAACAGGCACTCTTTGGAAGTGTTATTCGTAGCAGTGTACACGTCCTGTTTACACGCACGAGGGGCCGTTTTTATGTGCCCTTGTTCCAGCCATTTAGGATTTTTTGGGCTACTTTTTTTGGTGTGAGCTTCTTTGCAAATAGTCTTCACTATGGAAGGTAATAGATTAGCTACCATGCATGCATATATTTTTTTTTTTTTGGTATAAAATGAGGCAAAAGCCTGAACCAGAACTAACAAGCAATCAATCGACTATAACCGTGCATGCATATTTAATTCCTTCATTGCTGTTAAGCCTCGATTATTTGCTGCAGATTCGAAAATGTCCCATAGTTACCTAAAAATTTTTACATCAGTGGTACTAAGGATAAATAGTTTTCTTATTATTATTTGTAATTTTAGTATAATTTATAATTTGATTAAAATTGATTAAAAAAAAAAGAAAATGCATAATATCATTTTAGATATTATATGTTTTTTTTGGACGGTGATAACCGCTAGTAGCGAGTCTATATTTTTAAAAAATTACAGTCTTATCTTTCCTTTCTTTACCTGATGAAAGACAATTAAATTGGAAGAGAGTACATTAATAATTGAGAAGTGATAGACGTCGCCGACGAAATTTTTAAAAAGAAAATTATATTTGTACCCATATTATAGGGGCAGATAAATGGAGGAGAGCTTTTTTAAAAAAAAAAATTCACATATTATAATATTTGTATCAGAAAGACGACGAAATTTTTAAAAAGAAAATAATATTTGTACTCATATTCATTGTGGCAGGATGCAACATCTATTTTTACGTTTAATAATTTATACAGTTGATAGCGACATAAAACTTTATATGTATTATGTATATACACACACCAAATAGTGCTAAAATTATATATATAGTTGTCTTGAATTCTAAATGAGTATATTTTGTTATTATGCACGTAATGAAATGAGCGTTTAATTTGATAAGTGCAGTATCATAGGAACTGTGATATGTGGAATGGGGTATTATACTGTAACGTGGGGACAAACGAGAGAAAATAAAAAACGCAAGCCCCATGATGTTGAAAGAGCCGACACTTTTGATGAGAAGAAGGTTCCTCTTCTGCAAGAAGGTGCTGAAGGAGAAGCCTAGCTAGTACCACCATATCTACTGTATATCAATAAAATCATCGTGCTTAATTAATTAAGGAGCTAAAGAACTACTGTAAAGAACCTTTCGTGAGTAAAGCATTATCATCAGTCTCGATCCATCTCATGCATGTACATTTTTTCTGGTCTCCTTTTTATTTTGAAGTTGGAGACGTGAAAGCTCTGAAGTCTGCAGCCTTGTTGGACAACATGTACAAATTGTGTGTGAATAAAGATGTCAAATTTGTAGAGCAGACTCTCCTGTAAATTTTGGTTTTGATTTTTTTTCCTTTAATTTTGTAAAGTTCTGTATTGCTTTTTTTTTTTTTTTTTTGATAAGCAATATATCATTTTATTAGAAAGTGAGGGGAAAAACCACTTGAGAAAAACTCTCAAGTGATGAAAAAACTCCTCCATAAAATTAAGCAAAAAACAACAAAATAAAAAGAAAACGAACGACCGACACACCAAAAGAGCTACAGCATAACCAACCAACTTGAAAGACCACTACTACAAGAAATAGACCAACTGAAGGAGTGAATCACAAAACTATTATGAACAACACTAAACAAACAAGAGGCAACCAGCTCCAAGCTCAACCAGTCAGAAAATAATGTTTCGTCGCCGTTGAGTAGATAAGCTTTTGATACAGTTAGCTGACTGTAAAATTAAGATCAGTAGCTGTAATTGAGATTCCAGGAATAAGAGCAGTACACCAAGCTGGTAAACGAAAAAAAAATCAACTTCTTTAACTTGAAATCTAAAAATGAAATACCGTCAAATGCAATCTCATTTCGATGAATCCAAAGAG
>CATIWO010300132.1:0-21715 GCA_949673435.1 Macaranga tanarius
ATTATTAACTCCAATTTTTTTTATTATATTAGTGTTTTTGACTTAATTAAAATTATTTTAAAAATTATTATAATATTTTAAAATATTTAAATATAATAAAAAAGTAAAAAAATAATAAAAATTTAAATCCGGTTCCGAACCAGCCCTGAACCGGAAAATGAACGGTTCCGGTCCGGTTCCATAAACCAATTTGGATAAAAAAAAAATTATAAGGGCCAATATAAAATTTGAGCAAAATGTTGGGGACTAATTTGGAAATTGGATATCCATTTTGAAATTTAATCAAAATTCAGTGATTGAAAAGAAACAAATTGAAATTGGATATTCTTTTTGAAATTTAATAAAAGTTCAGTGACTTGCGGGTTTAATAGCCGTGGATTTAGTGCACCTCGCTAGAAGGTGCCTAAATCGGAAATGTGAAAATAGGGAATTACATGCACTACACATCAACAACTCCCCTTCTTCTAAAGCCCATTATTAATTTGACCAACTTAATTTAACTTTTGTTATTTTTTCAATCATGAAATATTCTTATATCACATGAAATATATAACTAATTTTATTTATATTTTTTGATTAATACTAACTCAAAAAAATTATTAATTTGATAAAAGTTTGAATATCATGCAATAAAATTAGATTTAATTTTTGTTTCTTTATTGATATTAGCATTAAGTATATACGTGCAAAAGTACAGTCCTGCCCATAAAGCCCACAAATGATCATTTGTAAGTTGTCGAATGAAAAGATTCAAGTGGCCTTGACTAAGAAAAGGGGTGCCCCATTTTATGGTTTATATGAGAAATTAAGGGGAAGAAAGAGAGATAGAGAGCTGTTATATGAATCTTCATTAATGAGTTACTGAAATATTAGATGAGTCATTTTTTCTCTTTCAATATTTTTCTTGACCTTTCCTCTTCTCCCTGTTTCTCTATTCTAGTACTAGTACTAATGATTTCTTTCTTCATCAGTTCATGCATGAAGTAGTTGAGTTAATATCCAAATCCAAATACATATATATTTCTCTTGTTGCCTAACAGTACTACTTCAAACATACACAAGAAACTAAATATCTGGATATGGCCTCCATGAACAACTGGTTAGGCTTCTCTCTTTCCCCTCAAGAACTACCATCGCAATCTGACCATCATCACTCTCAAAACACAGCCTCTCGCTTAGGTTTCCACTCTGATGAAATCTCCGGTGCCGCTGATGTCTCAGGGGAATGCTTCGATCTCACTTCTGACTCAACTCTTCCTTCTCTCAACCTACCTCCTCCTTTTGGTATTCTTGAAGCTTTCAGAAACAATCAATCTCAAGGTTTGTACTCAAACCAAAAAGTACCAAAACCCTAACCCTTTATTCAGTTCTTGAAAAGCATCATCGGTGCACTGAAAAGAGAATAACAGATTGAAAATGACTTCTTCTGATTTTGAACAGTTTAAATAGAGGGTTCTTTATTTTCTTTTTTCATGTTCAGAACTAATGATTTTTTTTTCTTTTCTTTGCATTGACAGATTGGCATATGAAGGGTTTAGGCATGAACCACACAGATGCTGCCTACAAAACAAACTCAGACCTTTCTATGCTTATGGGTACTTCATGCAATACCCAACATCTCGATCAAAACCAACAGCCCAAGTTAGAGAACTTTCTTGGTGTCCAGTCACTTTCTAATCATGACCACAAGCTTCCTGCTTGCAATGCCATGTATAATACAAGTACTGGAGACTACATGTTTCAGAACTGCTCTTTGCAACAGGCTACAGCAAATGATCGAACAAGCAATGGTCATGAAGATTCTGATAGTATCAATACCAGTAGTAATAATAGTTCTATTGGTTTATCAATGATCAAGACTTGGCTAAGAAACCAACCAGCACCGACACAACAGCAGCAACAAGAGACCAAGAACAATGGCGGTGGTGCACAAAGTTTGTCGCTTTCAATGAGTACTGGGTCTCAATCAGGCTCTCCTTTGCCACTTCTTGCAGCAAATGGAGAAGGCAATAACAACAGCGGAGATCACAGTTCTTCGTCTGATAATAACAAGCAGCAAAAGACAACACAAACAGCAGCCGCAACAACATCTGGTATCGATGGCCAAAATGGTGCTATTATTGAAGCGGTTCCAAGAAAATCAATCGATACTTTTGGACAAAGAACATCTATATACCGTGGTGTAACAAGGTATTTATTAATAACCCATGAATGAATCTTTCTTCTTCTTCTTTAATTTTTTTTTGACATGAAAGATTCCTCTTTGTATTGTACTTTGTTTCCTATTATTGTTACATTTGAGTTGGCAAATAAGTGGTAATAATTTTAGGGCTTTGCTTTATGCAGACATAGATGGACAGGTAGATACGAGGCACATCTGTGGGATAATAGTTGCAGAAGAGAAGGACAAACTCGAAAGGGAAGGCAAGGTATGGGTTTACATTATGTGTATATATATCTTATACAAACTCTATTACTTTTGCATATCTTCAGATTCTATAGAGATAAAATCAATGATAATATATATATTTTTTCTTTTTCTTCCCCTTTTCATGAATAATCATTCATTCATTTATGGTGTTTCAATTTTTATATATACTAACTTTGTGTGCTGCCCTTTTGGATGGTGTTCTATAATGGATGTGGGGCTTGCTAAATCTCATTGAAGTTTATTTGGGTGAGTATCATTTTTTTTTTCAAAAAAAATTGTCAAATAATTCAGAATGCTTAAATATAATATCTGATCTTGTTTAATTTTGAATTATTTTTTTTTTTTGGCCTTGATTTAAATATGTTATATACATTTATAGGTGGATATGATAAAGAAGAAAAGGCAGCCAGAGCATATGATTTAGCAGCATTGAAATATTGGGGCACCACTACAACGACAAATTGCCCAGTAGGTTTCTACCCTTTTTTTCCTCTTCACTTTTTAGGGAATTTTGAATCATTAACGTCACTTTTATTTTCTTGTTTGTGTCTTTTAATGTTATTATTATTATTATTCGTTTCTTTATTAAAATTTGTTAATTTGGTCTAGGACAATGTAGGCAATTGCATTGACATGCAATTATTTTAATTAAGTGAAACGTTATATATAATTAGTTAGTGGGGTGAGATATGTTTGGAATATTATATTGAAATCCCACATAATTTGAGCTCTTGTGCTCCCCAAAAGCATCCCATTATTAACGGGAATTATGTACTCTAGCTAAGCTAATACAGAAGAAAATTAAAAATGGAGGATTAGTGTTTAATACTTGATTGAAAGTTACTTTTGTAAATTAAAATGCAGATTAGCAACTATGAAAAGGAGTTAGAGGAAATGAAGCACATGACTAGGCAAGAATATGTTGCGTCTTTGCGAAGGTACTTAAAATTGCCGTTGTCTTCTTCTTCTACGTACATTTTATTCAATTCAACACATCAAATAAAAAACAATCACACTATATATGTATACATATTTATATTTGACAAAAATGTTGGCTCAATGCAGGAAGAGTAGTGGGTTTTCTCGTGGTGCATCCATCTATCGAGGAGTGACCAGGTAATTAATTAATCTCCCTACCTATAGCTATAGAGACTACTTTATTAATTAATTTTCTAGTGTCTCATACTCAATGGTTCTTAATTTTGTCAATTTCTTGCTTTTTTTTTTTGTATTCTTTAAATTTTTTGTAGTTCATTTTTGGGTGGGGTAAGTTCAATGATTTTGTTCAATGATATGATTTTTTTAAAGAAAAAACAACCAATAATTGTTTAATGAGATATTGTCACTTTAGCAATTATTTGTTAAAATCATGAAGCATGTCCCCAACTAAAATCATTTGTGAATAATACTGCACCTCCATGGTAAAAATATGAAACATATAGAATTATAGAATGTACAAGAGGGTCATATATCTTGTCATCTTTGGCATATATAGTTTAGATCAAAAAAGGGCAATAATAATTTGATGTTGGCAACATATATTGAATGTGTCCATTTTAATAAGTTCATGTACGTATATTGTAACTATTTTATTCTTAAGGAACAAAATTGTTTTGTTATCCATTTCTTTTTTATATTACTTGCTAAGTATTATTGTTATTGTTATTTTTTTTCATATCTATCTCTTAGACACCATCAGCATGGAAGGTGGCAAGCAAGGATCGGCAGAGTAGCAGGAAACAAAGACCTTTATTTAGGAACTTTTAGTAAGTTTAATATTTGCTCCTGATTTCACTATAGCCGCTACTTCAATTTAAGCGTAGCTTTTAAGTGAAATTAATGCATTTTTTTATTGGTAATAAGACATTAATGCATGAAAAATGCTGTAGAATGATATAGATTTGGTTCTTTTGATTGAATGTTATCTTTCTTATTAAATTTCTGGCCTAATTAATGGGGTTTGATTCTGTTCTTGAATTTACCTGCAGGCACCCAAGAGGAAGCAGCAGAAGCCTATGATATAGCAGCCATAAAATTTCGTGGACTGAATGCTGTAACAAACTTCGACATGAGCAGATATGATGTTAACAGCATCCTCGAGAGCAGCACATTGCCAATTGGTGGAGCAGCTAAGCGACTAAAAGATGTTGAGCAGGCAGATATGACTGTTGATCATGCGTCAAGAACAGACGCTGACAATATAAGTTCACAGCTAACCGATGGTATCAGCGGCTATGGTCATGGTTGGCCTACTCTAGCATTTCAACATCATCATCATCATCATCATCAGCCTTATAGCATGCATTATCCTTATGGACAAAGGCTTTGGTGCAAGCAAGAACAGGACACTGATCACACAAACCACAGCAGCTTTCAAGATATTCATCAGCTACAACTGGGGAACACCCATAATTTCTTTCAGCCGTCTGTTTTGCATAATCTAATGAGCATGGATTCTTCTTCAATGGAGCACAGTTCTGGGTCTAATTCAGTAGTGTACAGCAATGGAGGTGATGGGAGCAATCAAGGAATGGGGTATGGAAGCAATGGGGGAACAGGTGGTGGGTATGCAATCCCATTAGCTACAGTTATAGGTAACAACAATAATGATGGGAATCATCAAAATCAGGGGAATGGGTTTGGAGATGATGGAGATCAAGTGAAGGCTCTTGGTTATGAGAATATGTTTGGTTCATCGGATCCGTACCATGCTAGAAACTTATACTATCTTACGCAGCAATCATCAGGAGGTAGTGGTGTGGTAAAGGGTAGCACATATGATCAAGGTTCAACATGTAACAATTGGGTGCCAACTGCTGTCCCGACACTTGCTCCAAGATCTACCAATATGGCTGTGTCTGTGTGTCATGGAGCTTCAACATTTACAGTTTTGAATGATACATAAACTAACAGACTAAGTAAGATTTGGGTGCATGCATATGTATACAGAATGATTATCCAAATTTTGATTTTTGATGCTCTTTTCTTCCTTCTATATTCACTAGTGGAGTTAAGGAAGGAAGATGAGCTTCTTTTTTTTTTTTTTTTTGGGTTATTTTTAATCTAACTTTGCAGGGAAGAAAATTTTATGAATTAATTAGGGATCTAAATCTAATTAAGTGAAGTTCAGAAATGTAGCATATATAATTGCTATGAGTTTTGGGGAACTTCAAGTAGGCATTGATCCCCGGAATAGTCTTTTTAATTAACACCCGACTTTGTAATTTTGAATAACAATAGTTACTATACAAAGAATGGGATTTTCTCCATTTTGTTTTTTGATTTATTTATCTTTATTAATGTGGTCTAAATATTTTATATGTTTTTTGATTTGTGTAAAAATCGAAGGATGAAGTATTAATTTTTCATATTTAATTTTAGGCTTAATAGGTTGATCTACTACGAACTTTAGTAGATTTCATCAATATATCCTCATTTTTATTTGGAGGTAATTTTGGTATATAAACTTTATATTTTATCGTAACTTTACCTAAATTTAAAATGAAATGTGCTCATTCTGATATATGTCATAATTACATGTAAATTCAATTAATAACATAAAAAAAATCCTAAGATCTTATAATTCACTATTTTAAGCCTCATTGAAATGGAGATAATTATAAAAATTACTATAAAATCATTTCTAAAATAATTTGTTAACTTAATTTTTTTCATTTCCTCACAAAAAAAATTAAGACAAAAAATTTAATCAATGAGAGAATTTAACCATCAAATGATTGAGATAAATTTTTATTTATTGATTGAATATCTTTTTATATTTTATTTTTTGTAAGCAAATTTTAAAAAATGAATTTTTTAAAAAGGATTATGTAATAATTTTTAAATTATATTTAAGTTTTCAAAATAAGATTGATTGAAATTGAAATAATTAAAAATATAGTTACTAAATTAATATAATTTTTATTAAAAATATAATTAAAATATAGGATAAATGAGATTATTTTCCTTTTTGAATTACAAAGTAATTATGTGATATTATAAAAGTGTAACCACTAATAAACTTGGAATTTTCCAGATATGGAAGATAGGGCACGTAAGATGTTAAAGGAATTTTTCCTGCAAAAATGCTAATTAACATTTGTAGTCCATGCATAGCAAGTGGACCTCACTTACCTTTCTGCACTTTCTACTTTTTGGTGATTTTATGGCTTCAAAATAAAATCTTTTGGATGCTATAGGCAAGAACAACCATATGAGGAGAATCCAACCACACTCAGTCTGTAATTTCTATTTAATATATATTTTTTAAAATTTTCTGGGATCTCTATTTATATGTTGATTATTTTTTCTATTGGTAGAATGTTACGGCGGCTTATGGCGCTTAATAATAGTCATCTTTATTTAACAGATTCAGAAACAGAGTCCGACGATTTAAGTGAGTATTTCAATTTTCAAAGTAAAAAAAGAATTAACAAAGGAATTTGTGTTGGGAAAGGAAGATGCAAAATTAAGAGGAATAAGAAGGAAAATTTCAGTGAGGATGGAGAAAATGGGCAGAATATGAAAGCATCAGAGGAAGATTCAGGTATGAATTAACATGTGAAAGTTCACTTCATATCTACCTTTGATTATGTCCATTTTATTTATCTCTATTGCATAATATTATTTTTGTTTTGATTATATATGTAAAAATAACTCCATGGCTTCCAAAACTATCCAACTAGGATTTCACCAACTGCCAAGTACCAACCCCCCACCCCCCCTCCTCCTCTAAAAAAGAAAAAAACACAAAAAAAAGGTAGTGTATAAAAAATGAAAGGAAACATAAAATTAATTCCTAAAATGGTTGCATATAAATATGATAAATTAAGGTGAAATATACTAATGTTTTTTCATCAATTGGTAGAAGCTTTTATAAATTCAGCTACCACTACCTTTCTGTTCCCAAACAAATATCTTATAAGCGATAGTTGTGAGATTTCTCAATTGAAATCATATAAATTAAGGTAATATATATGGTTCATATATTATAAACATAATTAATTATAAATTTTTTTTCTTTATGTTTGTTTTGTGTTAGATTTTGCATTGATAATGTTATGAACTGGCAATTGTGATACAGAGATGAAAATACAAAAGGCAGCAGAAAAATATCAGCAAGGCATGAAAGAGATACCAATTCCGGAAGCAACTGGTGCATTGCCATTAACTTCCTTCATGGCATGGCAAGGATTAGCCAAATCCATGAAACAAAAGTATGAGCAGCCATTGCATTATCTGACACTGAAGCTTGTGAAAGAGTGGGATGAATTAAGAATTGGATCAAAGGATGAAAATAAGGCAATGGAAGATGTTATTGATCCTGTCAAAGCTGAAGCTGCTATTTGGGTTGTTGAACAATTCCACAGGCAATGCACTTCTCCTCATCATCTTGCCAAGCTATGGCTCTCAGACCCAATGTATCAGGATGTTATTGAGGATCCCAATTATGTCCCATAATAATCTTCAACCCCTTCTTCTTCATCTGCTCTAATAAATTTATTTTTAACCATACAGTTGCTTTTAGTCTTGCATTGCATGCACTCTGCTTGTTACTTCAACTGGAAGTGAAGCTGCATGTGAGACATTAATTATGTAGCTGGGGAGGATATGATACTTTAGGTCAATATTGGTCGTAGACCCAACAGCTAAATTTTGTACTCTATTATTTTAAACAATATCAATGCATCCATCTTTTTTCTTCTTCTCAGTATATTCCATCTCAATTTAAATATGTATTACAAAATTTTCTACTGTGAAAATTATTAATTTAAAAGAAAAAATACATTATAGAATGATATATTTCAATAATAAATCAAGAAATTTTTTTTTATTTTTATTCATGTATATATATATATATATATATATATATAAGAGAAAAAAAAAACTCACAGTGGGCCGCCCACTGATATAGTGTTGGGCAACGAACATAAGGCCCATGTACTGGTTTCCTTTTTATTTTCCAACAAATTTTCTCAACAACCAAACAGAAAATTTCCCTTTTGTACGTACAATTTCATTCCAAAAACAATTAAATAAGCTTGTTTTTCAGCGTTGATACCTGGAATTAGTAAGTCCCCTTCCTTTTAATTTTTAAAATTTTATGGTTTTTGCTCTGCTTTGATAAAGGATAATTTTTTATCCTTTTCTTAATTATTTCTGTGTTGGCTAAAGTTTGAATTTTTATGTTTCAGAATTGTTTGGAATGAAATGCCAATTGCATGTTTTGATTATAATAATAATACCCATCAGTAATTTTTCTGGTTCTTTTCATTTTTTAAGCATGTCTCTGCCTGTGTTTTTTCTTGTGTCTGATTGATTGAATGAACTGCTTCTTGGTCAATTTTTTTTTTTTTAATTTCAAATTCCTGGTTCTTTGTTTCCTGATAATCATGCATTTATGTTCAGGTGATGTGTTTTGATCACATAATAGCTGCATCATTTTGAGGAGTTTTAGTGAATTGATTTGGTTAACATTTGATTAGAACATAAAAGCCGTGAAAATATGGTAGCCAATGCATGGACTTTAGACGTTTGTTTTAATTTTAATTTTGCATTGCAGTGGATTCTGGTGCTCCAGGTGAAGTTCTGAATAATTCAGCTAATAGCAATCGTTGTATTGGCAATAATAGCATTGGTGATAGGAGTAATGTTGAAGTGGTATCCAGGACTGAGTCAGCAGTAGATGAACCATACGTAGGTCAAGAATTTGAATCAGAAGCAGCTGCACTTGAATTTTATTGTACATATGCCAGGCGTGTGGGTTTTCTAACTCGTATTAGAGATCAGCAAACCTCCCAGCGTGATGGATCTCTCATTTCAAAAAGACTTGTTTGTAGCAGAGAGGGTTATCAAAGACCCAACAATAGGAATAGAATGACATATAAAAGGTCACGGACGCCTCGCACTTCTGCTAGAGTGGGTTGCAAAGCAAGGGTTTCTTTCAGAAAGCAGTCTTCAGGGAAATGGTTAATTAAAAGCTTGGTAAAGGAGCACACTCATCCATTGAATGATGAGATATCTCAAAAGGCACGGATCTATCACATTCCGGTCAGTCTTGCCTCTATATATAGTTTTACATGATTGCTTGTAGTATACAATATGCAATATGCATTATACGTATATAAGTTTCTTGCAACATATAAATGCTTTTGGTGTCTGGTATTTGTCCCTTTGATAGAAATATTAGCTTTTCCTGCTTCATATTATTATGCTCAAAACATGTAAGCCTTGTGTTACATTCTCAAATCCGAGTGAGAACGTTTGTAGTGTCTACTATAGTATTTATATCTGCTGGAAGATATACACAATATCAATAGCTGCTACTTAATTGATCACTTAGTATAGACCGCTTTAATGATGATTGGGAAATGTGAAGGTTAGATTGGAGAGCGACAGTTTCTCATTCATAGAGCCTGATTTTATTGTTTTTTAATACGGGGTTGTCTCTGAGTCAAGGCCAACATAACATTATTGTTCACCTGATACCAGCATGGATACAAGTAGACAATTGAAGAAACTAATTGTCTTTTTTTTTGCATGAAGAGTTCTTTGAATTCTTCTGTGCTAATTGATGTGTATTCTTCTAAAAACTTGGGCCATAAACAATGCATATTTGCAAAAGGCAGATGCGTCATTTTCTGGCAAAATCAGTTGCTTGGAATGCAATTTTGACAGGGAACTTGTGAAACCATTACTTATGCTGCCAATTTTTACTGTTAAAATTGCATAAAACAGCAAGGACAAATTTAAAATCTTTTGCTATATTGTGTCCAATATTTGTTTGCGCATAGAAGAGAGAACATGAGCAGTATGCAGCAAGTGAAGGTTAATGCACCCTCCAAATTCTAAATGGCAAACAGGCATTTATATATATCAACTCAAGTACGTGTGCCCTCATGCATAAGTAGCAACCAAATATAAAATCCTTATGCTGCCCTTGCTGAGAATCGTCATGTTTTCCACCAATAATTGATTGCTTGAGAGCAGAATAACTGTATTGTGCAAGAACTTCATTCAGCAATGGGCATTATTAGGTTATGTCATGCATTTCAGTTATGGGCATTATTAGGTTATGTCATGCATTTCAGTTATGGTCATTCATCAGAACAAAGTTTGCGATATGGTGTTGTTGACACCACACCTCCAAATGTCCTCTCCCTCTACTAACTGTTACCCTTTTTTCTTCGTTTGGAATTCTGTTAGATTGATGACAGGAGAGTCAGTGAACTAACGCGAGAGCTGATGAATGAGAGAAAACGGTGCGCTTCACTTAGAGGATTCATAAACCTTCTATTCAACCACATTGAGGAACACACAAAGGGCTTGTCAGACAAGATCGAGCACATTGCAGAAGTAGTAAACAAGATGGAATGTGAAGCAAAAGACCATCAAATTTCAAGGTAGAGGTTGTAGCATTGGAATGCAGATCTAACATCACGTCAGTCTAGAACATTTTTATACGTATTCCAAGAAGCTGAGTTTAAGGTTGATTACAGTCAATACGAGCCTCGGCAGATTGTTTCCGAGAGCAAAAACAGCTTACTCAAATATTGGGATCCAATAATCACGGAATAAACTATATTAGTGTTGCTGTATACATTCATTCTCACTTCTAGCTTACATAAATGGCAACTCGCACCATTTTTTTCTTCTTCTAAATTTGGTGCAATTATTTTTTGTAAGAAAAAAGGATATATTATAGTTATATGTATATTTTATCAATGAAGAAATAATAGATTAATGGACCAGTGGGGTGGTGTCCCAGTGGTGGAGTGTTTATACAACACTCTTAGGAGGAAGTTCGAGTCCCCTCCACCAAAAGTGGTTCTCTTTAAGTGGAACCACTTTAATATCATGTCCGTGTGGGGTTTAACACCGGGGGTACTGGTATGTAATACCATGTTCGTGTGGGGTTTAACACCGAAGATTCAGGTAGTTGAACGGGGTTTAATCCCCATTTCCTCTGCTCTCCCAGTAGCCTACAGGGCTTAAAACTGGCAAAAAAAAAAAAAATAAATAATAATAATAATAATAATAATAATAGATTAATGGTGATGTAGATTCTTGCAAATGTTATGTGGGGGTAAATACTAGTTACTGTTTGTGGTGGGCTGGTCCATGATTGGGCAGTCTCAAACCGATGAATTGACGGTCCATAAGGTCATAGATCTACGAAGAAATAAATAAATCGGGACCGTCCATTTTATGATAACCTACGGTCTACATTTTCACTTGTCACCGTAACTTACTACAACTAAACTAATTTTCTCATTAGCCAGACACAAAATTTTCCCTCCGTATTCTCACAACTGACGCATCTCACCTGGAAATAGTAAGCTTTCTAGTCTTCTGTTAGGAATTCTTTGCTTTCTTTTATGGGTTTTTCTCTGCTTTGATAAAGGAGGAATTTTTATTTTCTATTTTGTCTTCTTTTGGGCCAAAGTTTGAATTTTTATGTTGCAGAATAGAAATAAATAGAGAATTGCGTGTTTTAGTTTGTTTTATTTGTTTATTTTTCTTTCTTTGCGTTGTGTTTTAGGTAAATTCAAATGCTATGAATGCCAATTATAGTACCCATGATGAATGCTTGTCTTGGTTTTTACATGTTTATATGTCTGGATGAATGTGTTTGTTTTCTTGTGTCTGATAGAACTGTTTAGCTCAGTTTTTTTTTAAAATATTAATGATTCTGATCCTTTGTTCGTATGTTGAGATGATGAATTTTGATCACAGAGAGGTGGGTTATCAGTTTGATCATGATGAACTACTCTATAAGTTTTGATTAGAAAAGAAAACTATCATATGTGGAATCTGTATTACAATGTGCTTGACTTTTTATCTAACAAGTTTTTAAAAAATATTTTCTTTGTTTTTCATGTTAATTACACATTTGTTTTAATTTGTAATTTATCTACCTCCCACCTGCTAGTGAAATTTTTAGCTCAAGGGTATCTAGCCTTTCTTTTGGCTGCCTTTTCTTCTTTAGCTCAAGGGCATCTTGCTTCAGTTGGACTTTTGCAAATTCTCTTTCTTTATGAAAGTAAAAATCCTAAATTTTGTATAGGATGTGAGTTTCGGTTTGGTATATTGGCCTTGAATTCTCCCTCATGTTTTGAGTCTCTAACTCTTCTATCGCAGTGGATTCTGAACGTAGTACAGACGTTTCAAGTGAAGTGCGCAATAATTCTACTGATAGCAATCCTCAAACTGGCAATGATAGTAGAGCAGATGGAAGTTATGTTGAAGCAGTATCTGTACTGCAACCAGAGCCAGCCCTGGATGAACCATATGTAGGCCAAGAGTTTGAATCAGAAGCAGCTGCAGTTGAAGTTTACTGTAAATATGCAATGCGTATGGGTTTCCTTACCCGCATTAATCGTACCTCCCAACTTGATGGAGTTGTTGTTTCTAAAACACTTGTTTGTAGCAGAGAGGGCTTTCAAAGACCCAATAATAGGAATGAGATGACATATATAAGGTCACCAAAAAGTCGTGGTTCTATTAGAGTGGGTTGCAAAGCAAGGGTTGCATTCAAAAAGAAGCAGAGTTCTGGGACATGGTTTATTAGTAACTTAATAAAAGAACATACGCATCCCTTGAATGATAGCGTATTTCAAAAGGCACGAATTTCTCAAGTTCCGGTCAGTTCTTACCTCCATGTACTACATGATAGTTTTTATTTTGCATCATTCACTATAGGGGATAAGATTCCTACAATATATAAATGCTTTGTATGTCTGGTATCATCCCTTTGATGCACATTAACTTTGGCTGCTTTAAACCATCATACTCAGAATATGTATGCCTTTTGTTGCCTTTTCAAATTCACATTACAGCATTTCTTTGTGTTTATCTTAGCATTATATCTATTGAAAGATATGCATGACAACAATAGCTACAACTTAATTTATACCAATAAGTTCACTGCAATTATGATTGGGTTCAGATTTTTGAAGATTAGATTTGAAAGCAAGAAAAATAGAAAATTCTGTTTCCATAGAATAATTTATCGTGGTGCTTTTTTCATAATGCGTGATTTATTTGTATTACTAGGTGGCCTTGAATCATTTTAATGTTCACCTGACACCAGCACAATTGAAGAATTTGCTATATGCATGAAGAGTTATTTTAATTTTCTAAGCTAATTGATACTCTTTTAAAACTCTATATATGTAAAAGGCAGACGTCTCTTTTCTGACAAAGTTTCTTAGAATATTTGTGTTGTTGCCAAGGAACTTTTAGTAAACCGTTTCTTGCACTGTAGATATTAACTATTCAAATTGCAGTAACTGTTGCTTTGTTTTTTTTTTTTTTTTTTTGGTGGATTTTTTGTTAGACTGATGACAGGAGAATCCATGATCTAACTCAAGCGCTGATGACGGAAAGAAAACGATCTGCTTCTCTCAGAGAATTCATAAACCTTTTATTCAACCACATCGAGGAGCACACACAGGGCTTATCAGAAAAGATTCAGTACATAGTAGAAAAAGTAAACAAGATTGAATCTGAATCTAAAGATCATGAAAGTTTGAATCTGAATCTTAATTCAAGATAGCCGTGATATCATAATGCAGATCTATTTTCTCAATGTGCTTTTTCTTTTCTTCTTTTCATCCCCTTCTTTACAATTTAATGTACTTTTGCAAATTTAGATACTTGCATAGGTTGAATATTGGCAAGTTGAATGCTCCTGTACATCATTTCTGTGAAATGAAATGACCAGAATTCTGCTACCGGTTTTATACCTGGCATCTGGAAGCTTTACTTGTATATAAAATTTTTGGTAGTTGAAGTTGGGAGATGATGTACATTCAAATTAGTTTCTGTCTTCCATGGAGCGTTGACAGTTGCGCATCATCCACATTAGAGATTGCTTTTGGGAGTTCCTTTGAACTGTTCAGGAAACTCCGGTACTTAAAGGTGCCTGCTGAACATGAGAACCTCCTCTGTTGGGTTGATAACCTAAATTCAAATTGACAGAAGATTTTCTTTGTGATTCAATAGCCTAAATTCAATCATTATCAAAATTAAAGCAGTTGCATTGTCTAGAGGTTAAAATGAAATAGATTTGCAGTCATCAAACTTACTGCACATTCTTTTAGTGTTACATTTGTATCCTGTATAAGGAGGCAATGGCATTCCACTCCTTCCACCAACCAAATTGGATACAGGAAAGGTGAGTAAACATCTCCTTGGAATTGAATGTGGTTGGGTGCAACCTACTACACCCACTGGAATTTCTGCGTAAAGAACAGTAACAGTAATGATCGGTGCTCACTCAATGTGAATATAACATCAGAAAATTATTTTTTCAAGCATGATGATATAAAGCTACATCCAGCTAAACTCAGCCAGGAATACAACAATGAAATAATCCATAAAAGAAAATCCTGAAGCTATTCTTGGCATGGGGGAATGTGGCCAATGGAATAACTTCTTAGATGTGTTACATCCCCCACCCCAAGGATAAGATCCTCTTTGTACAGGCCAGTGGTGAAAGATGAAGGGGTTGATCAGGAAATGGAGTTCAACTACCTAACTTAAAAGCATCCACAAAAAGGCCTAGGCACACACCGGCTTTCCAATAGTTCATCATCACCACAAAAGACTGCAATCTCCCAGTAGATAGAGAAGTGGGCTTTCTGTACATTAGCATACCAATGCCCTCAATGGCAGCAACGACAACACCTGCAACTAATACATCCCAGTCACCTGTCTGCCCAAGGATAGTAGCCAGTGCATTTGCAGTGTAAAAACCCAATAGAACGAGAAATATCTTCATCGGAAAATTCTTTCTTGCGGAATTCAGCTTCCGCAATAGCTGTCTGCCACCTGCGCTAACTATCCTTCCCAATCGAGTGCTACCAAGACCAGAACTGTCACCATTAAGATTCTCTTCTCCACCATTTCCAGATATTCCCCCTGTGTCCAATGCAAAGGGTAATCTCCAATCATGTCTTCGCAACTGAAATCTGTTTCAAATATAAAAATTGACAAATGATACAACCATAGGGAAATTTACACGAATTCGGGAAGATTCCAAATCAAACATCACAGAATAGAGCTGCATATGGAAGGAAACTCCTCATTTGCTACAACAGGATAAAAATGTGATGGTTTTAGAAACATAAAGCCCTTCCACCAGACCAGTGCACAACGTAAGAAATTAAGATTCTTAATATTCTATTATGAATGAAACGAAGTAAATAAAATCAATCATATGAACATGATGGGAGATAAAATGAACCAAGGTTGACAACTTGTGTACACATTTCCTGCAACCAAGGAAACAGGACTGAACCCATTATTAAGTGATATACGCATTTCTTCTTTCCGATAGCAACTTTCTGATGCCAAATAACCATTAATGAGAACCAATTCAAGTGGGGTTTGTTTACTACAAATTTGGGGCAGAATTGCAATCCTCTTAACCATAGCAAGGTTTCAAATAGTGTTGTTAGGCAATGTCTCAGGGAAATTTGAATCATTAACAATGCAGATCTAGTGTTAGAATGAGATGGTTTCACTTTGCTCGATAATATACCAAAAAAAATCTCTCCACAGAACACTCAAGTAAAATATCATAGCCATGGATGCACGCTAAGTAGATGCTTTTTAGCAATGCACATCTCTAAAGTGTTTGAAGCGTACCTCTTTCTGAGAAAAGAGACAGATTTTATGCCAATATTTGATATCTGGCCGCTAAAGTTGGGTTCAAAGCTCCAGTTCTGCATTGCACAAATTGTAGAAGTTATACGTGATCTTTCACAGACCTCACTCTGTATCGCTGATAAACTTGGCCACAGCAGCATCTTTGCTCCCACTTGACAGGCCATGAACTATAAAGCATAAATTTGAAAATCCTTTAAGATTACGAACTATCTACGAGGCCAAAGCAAGTTTATTGCTCAGACCTTTCAATTTTACGTGCGCTCTTTCCTCTCGAATGGAGGACCATTAAACATACCCTTATTGTCAAGAGTTTAGGTCCTGGAGAAGATATCAAAATTTGGGTCACAATCACAAATTTTGAACAATAATTTCTCATAGAAATAGAAAGCTTGTTACTTTTTTCTTCATTCATAGCATATACAGCGAGGAAATTAGAAATCTCTGTCTCTCATTCTGAACAATACATGTCAGCTTATGGATCATTCATCTGCTTTAACTTGATCAATTTTTAGGGTTTTAATCTATTAATAACCAGAGCTAATGCAGATAGTAATTGAGCTACAAGTATATAGACAAAGAAATTCAAGAAAACAAGAAACACTAACCGGTAAGAGAATAAAGCTTCAGTCTTTTCCAGCTTTCCTCTAGTTTTTTGCTGCTATTCTCTGCTACTTGCGAGGTGGAGAGGGAAGAAGCACAAAACCCGAAAAGACCATAACAAATGGGGCAAAAACTAACAATAGAAGACAGAATTGCTGTGGCATTCCAGGTGTCACATCCTGAGTGGACAAAGAGTCTAACTTTAGGTACCTTACCTTAGAGAGTCAAAGTTCATGCCTTTGCTTGATAGTTTCATAAAAAGCAACCCGAAGACAAAAATTTCCACGGTTTGGGGACATGGGTACTCTAGTTATGATGTTGTTATGCTTCTTTTCCACAATACCCTTCACTTCGCTTGCTGCACAAATTGAACACCAAGTGCAAGAAAGAGAGCAGCTGGTTTCAACACGACCCAAACAATTAGAAAGCAAGGTGATAGAAGTGAAAGGAGGCCCAGAATCAGTAATATGGGTGGTGCAGCTCTCTGATCTCCATTTCAGCGTCCACCACCCCGATAGAGCACAAGACTTTAAGAAGATCATTGGGCCTGCTCTTCAGATGATTAATCCTTCTCTAGTTCTCATCACTGGTGATCTCACAGGTATATATGTTTTATGGTCTTCTCGTTTTATTTTATTGTATTCTTTTGTTGTGTACTGCTGAGTGTTTATGAATTTCATGTTTAAATATGAGCACCGAAAAGTTGATTTATGTGGAATTATGAGCAAAGGAATATTGAGTCTGTTTAGAAATTCTTTTTGTGCATTGGTGATATTGTCATTGGTCAGGAAGTGAATTGTGAATCTAGATTTTATAGGGAGATCACTGAAAAAGTTCCAGATATGAAGCAAATGATCATTAAGTGAACTTAATTCTTCTTGATTTAGGGAAGTGGCTCACTCATGTAAATTTGCTTGATTTGGTTAGAATGCAGACTAAACATTTATCTGATTTCATCACCTGAAGTGATACCAATTTTTCAGTTTCTGTGTATCTTATCTCTACATTCCAGTGCACTCCTTGGTTCTTTTGAACTACATTTCCCAGATTAACGATACCAACTTTGATGATATGAAATCTCGATGTCTAAACTCCTAGTCCTAGGAGTGCTAGTCTTTGATTTTAATTGAGCTGCCATAATACTTCAAGATGCCATTAAGTAGGCAATACATCTTTTTCATCGTTAATTTCTTGCTTGATTATGCACCATTTATCATTAATGATCCGCTTGTTTTCTAATTGTGAACTGCCCAAACTGCTCATAGTGAACTGCCTTATCATTCTCTTTACCAGATGGGAAAAGCAAGGACTTGTTAACAATGAAACAAAATAAAGATGAGTGGCTAGAGTACCAAAATGTAATGGAAGATGTTGTCAAAAGAAGTGGACTTGACAAGAACATCTTCTATGATCTCAGAGGAAATCATGATAATTTTGGAGTACCTATTGTTGGTGGTTCATTCGATTTCTTTTCAAACTACAGTATTAATGGGCAGCTGGGAAGAATGGAAAATGTTAACAGTATTACAGTTGAGGTTAGTCACTCCTTTAAAATAGATTTCTGTTTATAAACAATCAATGTCATGTATTCTGTCAACCAGTTAAATTTCGAATTAGTAATTTAGAGACAGACTCCTCTGCCTTGAGTTTTATTTTATCCAAGTTGGAATCTATAATCAATTTCATTTTGGCAGCCAAAATTTTCATTATATTTTGGTAATTTCTTGTATTATATGTTCTTAAATTTTCTTATCATTTTCTTTGCACTTCAGTAGTTACGTTAGGATTCTTGTCATCAACATCCAAACATAAATCATAAAAAAGGAATGCAAAAGCTCGTGTACTTTTTATCAATTCTGTGCAGCATTTTCTTCATCAATTCTTTTTTGCTTTTTTAGTTTTTCTTTTGTTATTTTCTCTAACAAGTGAAATAAATTAGAGCATTTAGTATCATTTCTATTAGGCATTTAAGATCAACTTTCACTACGAATCTTCATGTGAAATGAACGAGTGTGGAGAAGCAAAAGTAATTTTGTGTTTCAGATGAGGCTGATTTTCATTCCTGATTCTGAGTGATGAATCCTTGATTAGGAATGAAGTCGATACTTTGTTCTATCATGAATTAAAAGCTTTCTGTACTCTCTCACCATTGTTCATTGTTCTGTCTTCCAGACTGGTGAGCGCAAGCATCTTTTTGTTGGGTTGGACACTACAATGACTGTTGGGTTAAGGGGTCCAACCAATCTTTTTGGGCATCCTACTGACCAACTATTAGCTCAAATAGATTCTCAACTATCACAATGGGATTCTAAATCAAATAAACCGGTAACTAAGATAGCCTTTGGACATTTTCCGCTTTCATTCTCTGCATCCTCACATTCTGGGAAGAGCCTGAAAGATGCATTTCTTGATAATTCACTATCAGCATACCTTTGTGGGCACCTTCATTCTAGGTTTGGTAAAAACTTAAAGCGACACCACCAGTCAAGTGAGAATTTTCTGTCCTCACAGAAGTTTTTTCAGTTAAATATACGCCAAGTACCTTTTGGAGGCACCAAAAACTGTTCATTTGGAGTTCCACCACCTAAGGAATTCTGGGAGTGGGAGATGGGTGATTGGAAGAAGAGTAGAGCCATGCGGATAATGGCTATTGATAGAGGTCATATTTCGTATTTGGACATCAATTTGAAATCAGGAGCCAGAAAAACCATTGTATTGCCCACATTTCCATTAGACACGCGGACCATGTCAACATCTTCATGGCACCAAAATTATGAATGCCAACATATGGTTCCTTCTTCTTTTGAGACAATTAGAGCTGTTGTGTTTTCTGTTTCTCCAATTATGTCTGTTACGGCTAGGATCTATGATGCTAAACCTGGAACTTTGAATGTGGTCATGGAAACGCCCATGACAAAAGTTGTGGGAGCAATGTCCAGGGGAGATTTATATGCAGCACCTTGGAATCATAAAGCCTTCGAGGATACATCTCCTGATAGATTTTGGCTACAAATAGAAGTAATTGACATAAAGGGAAGATCAACTTTGACTGAATTAAGGCCATTTTCAGCTAACAGTCGAAGTGCTACTATCTCATGGTCATGGAAGGAATTTTTTGTCATGGGCTGCCAATGGGCTGCCTTGTATTACCCGTTATTCTGGTCTGCTGTATATATAATGCTCTCTGTGCTGCTTATTCCAAGAGCTCTTCTCATACTTTCAAGAAAGCAGTACTCTTATAAGTCCTTTATTGTTGAAAAAAGCTGCCTACATGGTATAGTATGGGTTTTACAGGACCTCTGCAGGCTTCCCATAGCATGGCTTGGTATTTTAGGATATTTGTTCTACCTTTTATTATGTCCCTGGTTCATTGGTCAAGTTTTCACTGATGGCACAGATATGGTTTACATGACCTACATGGGATGGGTTGTAAGATCATTCAACTACAGCACAAGACATGAGTATGTTGGATCCCCAGATGTAATGGTTGTGGTCCTTCCCCATTTCTTCTTTGTAGTTTTTCCTGCTATTTTTGTTGCTGGGGCATTGGCTGCTGAAAGGGGTATGTTCAAGGAATATTTTCTATCTCGTTCAGGGAAGAAAGAAGATGATCACAGTCAGAACAATAAGAAATCTCAACCAAAATTTTATTTTGGTGAGAGGTGGATTCGGAAAGTTCTCTTGGTGGTTTGTTTGCCAATCTGTTGGAGGCATTTTATGGTAAGTTTCAACTTCTACTCAGTATAGAGCAAAAAATAAATCTGTGTAAAATATAGACATTATATCTCAACAAATCAGGGTTTAGGTTGGGTGATACCATTGTTTTACCTGGAATTACAAGTATGGGTGAACTTTGGGAGTATATCTAAACAATGTCATTTAGAAAAGTCCAATTTCGTAGAAACTAGTACATTGATTAGTGTTGATGAGATTTTTGTCTTAGCTGCTCTATTCTGAATCAGTTGCATTATTTGTTTTTTTTTTTTTGACAGAATTGCAGAGCCCTCATGAAAGCTTATGAGATGAACCCCTTCCTCCATTTTCCAGTGTATAGCCTTGCAATTCCATTACTGTTGGCCTACACTGCATACAAAACCAGGAGGATCTAAAGAGTGCTGCAGAAGAGAAGCCTTGCTGCTCTACACGATCAAACTTTATTTATATGATTCTTGAAAGATGCCTACATCATTTCAACATAAAAAATTAAATTCGGAGTTACCATTTGTAGTGAAATGGATACAACTGAGATAGACACTTGGACTACAAGGTTCCAGTTTTTGTTGAAGTGGTAGGCCTGTAGTTGGAGGTTGAATACATGAAGGAAGGAAAACGAAAACAATGAGTGAGAGAGTGTAAAACTATAACACTCTGAAAAATGATAAAATGGTGAATATACTATTATTTATAGGACACACTACAACTGATATCTCTTCCCTTTGTTTTTGATTGAACTTTTTTGCATTACTTGTAGTACATGGTTCTAAAAGCTGTAGGTGCTAAACTAATGTTGCATTTTTGAATTAATATACTATTTGTTTAGATCAAATTTGCAGCACTGGTAGTAATCTATCTGCTAATATTTTTATTTTTATTTTTTAAAAAAAAAATCCATTTTGATTTCACCCTTAATCCAAATGTTGTGCATCCAGGAGGAATTTGTAATTAATTAAGACCTTTCCATAACTTGAAAATCTTATTAGGCTCTCTCAAGTCTCAACTCAACTTTGAGAACTAAAGGCATACAATACAATACAATGAGCTCTCAAAGTTATAGGCCCCGTTTGGATTAGCTGTAGCTGTTGCTGTTGCTGTTGTTGTTGTGGTTAAGTTAGCTGTTGCTGTTGCTGTTGTCAGTAATTATGTGTTTGGATTAGCTGTTAAAGCTGTTGCTGTTACAATATGAAATTACCAATAAGGACAACTTATTATTTAAATTTATTTGTATGTATATTTAAAAATTATTATGATGTTAAATATTTTTCAAACACATATAAATATATATTTATGTCA